>OU896716.1:45649148-45758845 GCA_918026855.4 Phaedon cochleariae
CGCATCCTGTCTCAAGAGCTCGTTTGTGGAGAAAAAATTGTTCAGGGTATGGGGTGGGGGCACTTTTTTTTATGATGCCGATATTTCAGGAAACTGAAATTGTGGAGGTTAATACGACTTGCTTTCCCCAACATTTTCTACCATATCGCATCTTGTCTCAAGAGCTCGTTTGTGAGAAAAAAATTGTTTAGGGTATGGGGTGGGGGCACTTTTTTTCTATGATGTCGATATTTTAGGAAACTGAAATTGTGGATGCTAATACGACTCGCTTTTCTCGACATTTTCTACCAGATCGCATCCTGTCTCAAGAGCTCGTTTGTGGAGAAAAAATTGTTTAGGGTATGGGGTGGGGGCACTTTTTTTTATGATGCCGATATTTCAGGAAACTGAAATTGTGGAGGTTAATACGACTTGCTTTCCCCAACATTTTCTACCATAACGCATCTTGTCTCAAGAGCTCGTTTGTGAGAAAAAAATTGTTTAGGGTATGGGGTGGGGGCACTTTTTTTCTATGATGTCGATATTTTAACTTGTGCCAAGTTTAAACTTCAAGTTGAACCTTCGTTCAAACTTCAAGTTCAAACTTCAAGTTTAAACTTCGAGTTCAACCTTCAAGTTCAACCTTCAAGTTCAAACTTCAAGTTTAAACTTCAAGTTCAACCTTCAAGTTGAACCTTCAAGTTCAAACTTCAAGTTCAACCTTCAAGTTTAAACTTCAAGTTGAACCTTCGTTCAAACTCCAAGTTCAAACTTCAAGTTTAAACTTCAAGTTCAACCTTCAAGTTCAACCTTCAAGTTCGAACTTCAAGTTTAAACTTCAAGTTCAACCTTCAAGTTGAACCTTCAACTTCAAACTTCAAGTTCAAACTTCAAGTTCAACCTTCAAGTTTAAACTTCAAGTTGAACCTTCAAGTTCAAACTTCAAGTTTAACCTTCAAGTTTAAACTTCAAGTTGAACCTTCAAGTTCAAACTTCATGTTCTAACTTCAAGTTCAACCTTCAAGTTGAACCTTCAAGTTCAAACTTCAAGTTCAACCTTCAAGTTCAAACTTCAAGTTCAACCTTCAAGTTTATACTTCAAGTTCAACCTTCAAGTTGAACCTTCAAGTTCGAACTGCAAGTTCAAACTTCAAGTTCAACCTTCAAGTTCAAACTTCAGGTTCAATCTTCAAGTTCAAACTTCAAGTTCAACCTTCAAGTTCAAACATCAAGTTCAACCTTCAAGTTCAAACCTCAAGTTGAACCTTCAAGTTCAACCTTCAAGTTCAAACTTCAAGTTCAACCTTCAAGTTCAAACTTCAAGTTCAAACTTCAAGTTGAACCTTCAAGTTCAAACTTCAAGTTGAACCTTCAAGTTCAAACTTCAAGTTGAACCTTCAAGTTCAAACTTCAAGTTCAAGTATTTTAAGTGCATCCCAAAAACTTGGTTTTCTGTTTTGGGCCAGGAGCTATTTCACTTCCAGTCAGCTGCTTATGATCTATAAGGCACAGATCCGACCTGTCCTGGAATACTGTTCCCATATTTGGAGTGCAGCAGCCAAACATACCCTGAAACTGTTGGATTCTGTCCAAAAAAGAGCAATTCGTCTCGTGGGTGATGGCTCGCTCACTAACTCACTCACTTCAACTTCAAGTTGAACCTTCAAGTTCAAACTTCAAGTTCAAGTATTTTAAGTGCATCCCAAAAACTTGGTTTTCTGTTTTGGGCCAGGAGCTATTTCACTTCCAGTCAGCTGCTTATGATCTATAAGGCACAGATCCGACCTGTCCTGGAATACTGTTCCCATATTTGGAGTGCAGCAGCCAAACATACCCTGAAACTGTTGGATTCTGTCCAAAAAAGAGCAATTCGTCTCGTGGGTGATGGCTCGCTCACTAACTCACTCACTTCTCTGGAACACCGTAGAAAAGTTGGCGATCTGGCTCTATTTTATAAATATTTTCATGGACGATGCTCTTCTGAAATATCAACAATTGTTCCTCCCTTGGAAGTCTCCACGAGATTCACCCGTCGAGTTGGGGCTTCGCACCCCTTCGTGGTCAATTTGGAGACCTGCAGAACATCTCTTTCTAAAGACTCGCTCATCCAACGAACAGCGAGGCTCTGGAACACTTTGCCAAGGGAGGTGTTCCCCGAGGCATATAACCTACAGAAATTTAAGAAGAACACCAATTCCTACTTTATTTCTCTTTGTTCTCACTATGTTCTCTGAACATTCCTTTCGTGGGAACCAGAACATAAAAAAAGCCAGGGGCGGATCGTGATCTTTCGGGGCCCTGTGCTGATACTATTTGGGGGGTGGCCTTATCAACCCAACCTATTTGCCATTTTCTCGAAAAAAATTGGCACAAAACGTGTCAATAAAGCAGAAAAAATCCATTATTTTGACTTAATTCACTGTTGTGGAAAGGCTGAATAAAATTAAAAATAATTATTTCGAGTTACGTGCTTCTTGTTGATTGATTCTGAAATAGTGCACTATTATTTCACTATTGACATTCAATAAATACAGTGCTTTCTTGAAGTACTGAATGAATTGAATTTCAGTGAAACTATCAATTCCTGAGGAATTTTCTGGGACAAAGCGATTTATAGTTTCAGTTTGCCATATTTTCAACGTAGAATTAATTATACAGGGTGATCTACGTTGAAGTTAAGACGACCATGAATTGGAATACCCTTGAGTATTAGCTGTAGAAGCACCTGGTCTATTGGATTCATCATCAGATGAACTACTGGAACTGCTGGAGCTTTATGATAAGCTGTAGTCTGACGGGGAGCAGAGCAGAAAACAGAGAATAGTCTTCTAGGAAATACAAGAGGCCAAGATATTCATTTATCAGGCATGAAATGATTAGGATCCGTATCCGAATAATCTATTAAATCTTCTTTGTTGCTATAATCATACGAAACAGGAACGGTAACTCCTCGGTATCTGATGCTTTATCAGCTGATGCTGTCACTGCTGACATATTTTTCCACTCTGCTTTGTTGAACAGAAAATGGTTCCTTCTGTGGTTGCTTCCAATGACTTTGTGGGTAACAGGAAACCACGACCCCTCATTATCAGTCAAATAACAATTTCAAATTCAATCAATTCATTGATAGTGCATTATCTCAAAAAATTAAGAATTCTGAGTAGATGAAAATAATGAATTATAATTTTTTATCAAGAATTCGAACATAATTTTGGTTTTCAGAAAAAATAATTGCAAACCATTTTTTTATTTAAAAATTGTCAGTTCAAACCGCCCGTACGGATTTCACTGGTGAAAATTTTAATAGAAAGGTATGTGTACAAAATTTAATCACTATTTTCTTGTAAGTTTAACACCCTGTAGCTCAAAAACTAAAAGGTTTAGGACATATTATGTAGATATGGTCTTTTCTTCTTAAAATCACCAGAGGATTCACACCTTGTATTATCGGCACTCAATTAATTAACACCAATTATCTTCAGAAGATGAAAAAAACAATACCTATCTCCTCTCCGTATCCTCCCAAGGCATGCACGATGTTCTTCTAGCATTATAGGGAATCCCTTTCGTGCGCTCCAAATGATACAAAAATTAGTAATCCGTGTATTTTGTATTCGATGGAGCGCGTTGCAGCAAACAACAAAACAAAAATAGAATGGAAGAACTCATACTATTTTTATTCTCAAGATTCAAATATATCTGATCACGATGAGTAAATAAATAATAATATACATCAAATAATTCATTCTTATTTAAATAAATCTCAATTCATTTTTCTATGGACAATTCAATGTATCGGTAGTTTGATATATCTATATAGCTAAAATATTATAAAGTAAATTGATAGTGATGGTTCGATCTGATGCATTCAGAATGTTCCAAAATACTTCCACAACATGACCAATGTCTTCTTCCTGGATGCCCTTCGTGGCCGTGTCCACAGCCTTTATATCTAGAAAACAAAAAAAAATTGAGCACCTGAAATTTTAGTTAAGAAAATATTATTTTCTCTATTTTTGGAAATAATGACTGTTGCCACAATTTTTCACAACTTTCAACACACCAATCATCAAAATAAATCAATAAATATTTCATCATCAGTTAATTTTTCAATAGTCTGATTATTGTACTTCGACATTGATTAGAACCATATAAATGAATATATTTCAAAAGCAACATCAACAGATAGTGTGAAACTTGGTAATTCCTCTCTGTTTTTCCGTTTATAATAATTCTAACAAAACATAGAGATGTTTTCCCCTTCACGCTGAAAGGATTCATAAAACTTCTTGCCAGATTGTGAAAAACATGTTTACCTGATTTTATGCACAAAGGCTAGTATTAGGACCTATATGTTGTAATAAGCTATTTTTTCTGTGATTGGAAAAAAGTTTGACATTTCAGCTCTGTTATAAAATGTCACTTTTCATGAATTACTTTTTTCCCATGGAAAAAAGTGAGTACTTTTTTCCCTGTATACAGTGTGTCCCAGCTAAAACTTGTCACCCCCAAAATCTCCGATGTCGTTAAAAAATTTCGAAATTAAAATTGTCTAAGAATGTTGTGTGAATCTCAATGTATTACTATGAACTCATTTCCATCAATGGTCGAGTCAATACAAAAAAAAATTGAAAAAAAAACTCACCCTCCTGGCATGTTTCCCTCACACCCGCAACTCGCCTCTTTACTACCCCCGCTCGAACAAAAGGTGCAGCAATGGAATGTGCCGATATGTGGTTTCAGGGCTCTCACATTGAAAGGAAAAGGACTACCCTAAAACAAACGAAGAAGCAAAAAAAACATCAAAAAATGTTGATTCAAGATATCAGTATCGGTGAATTATACAGAGTGATCCATTTGAAAGCGAGCCACCCTCATAAATTTGTTATTTATGGAGCGATTTTCACGATATTGTTTTTCGAAATGTAGAGGGAGAGGAGAGGTGTATTTTGGAGCTTAGCAAAGTCCACTTTTATTGAAAACCAAGGCTTACTAGATCACATTGAGAGACTGAAACGTCCAGAATATATTAGAGATTTTTTCAGGAAATAATACGCCTACAACACTAGAGTTGGCGTCATCTGAAATAGATCTGTAGTTTCATCGAAAAATATTCAACATTAACGATTCTACAGCGTGTCTCATTTCAAACAGCACCCCCTTTATTCTATTACTATTTTCTCATCTCTATCTAACTCTTTTTCCATTTCCTTCTACTGATTTATATTATATTGACAATTCCCATACAATGTTATTTGTCAAAGTGGAAATAAAGTATTATTATTATTATTATTATTATTATTATCTCAGCTCTTAGTCGTGCGATTGGTGCTAAATTTCGACCAGTATATGAATAACCATCAATATTATCAGTTTTTCAAAGACGAACTTCATTTTAGATAGTGTCATGCTTTTTATTGAAATGAAAAAGGGTCGATTTTTATGAAAAAAATCACCTCATTATTCGAAATTAACTGGATTGGCTCAAATGTTTCATTTTCAGTCTCGGCAAAATAGTGCATGAATTCAAATTCACTGCAAATTTTGGATTTTAATAGCTCAAGTAGGCGCAGGAAATCGTGATTTGGAATGAAAAGACATTGACAAATACTTCATAATTTTATGACAAATTTCTCAAGCTCATTGCTTGGTATCAGTCCTAAGCTTCTACGATATCACTCACTTTGTATACGGGGTGTTTTTGAAATAAGTACATATATTCAGCACATCAATATGATACAGTTCCCATGATATCAGATTTTTCCTAATTTTTCTTATTAACAAGGAATTTCATCCCGAAAATTGAACAGAAAACAAGAAAAAATACAAGTACGCCAGTCTGAAACAATTTAAATGATTGAACTCCGATTGATTGTTCCTTAGGCACGAAAATTTTAACCGAGGTGGCGTCAGGATTGCTACAGTGTAGATCTTTAGGTGGAAAAAAAGGTCTTACCTCAAATTTTATTTTGATCGCTTCATTTTTTTTATTGGTGCCACTCGATAGTATATGTCGAGTTTTCTCAGGGTTCGAGATCTTTGCACTTATTTCAATGCCACCCTGTATACTGTAATGAAATTTTATACTTCTGGGCATAATAGGCCCTGCCTCTGCCTTTATTGTCAGTTAATAATAATAAAATTATCTCGTCTATTATCAATGTCCTAGGGATATTACTACTGATAATGAACTTGTGAATATTACTTCAAGAGTTTTTTTTTAATGGAGTTTTTCTTACATCAATAGGTTGTCCTTTGATAGTGACACTAAGTACTAGTTTTCCAGCAACGTCAGGTACGAATGATAGACCGTATGTTCCGTCTCTTCTATCCATTACGTTCACATTGAGGGATCTTGATACTCCGGCATCCCTGTATCTGATTTCGGCCTCTATTTCTTCTCCCCCTCTTTCTACCGGGGTGCCGTCAAAATCCCTGGTTTCTAGAGGTACTTCTACCCTTTTTCCTACTCGCAAGTTCTGCAAACCTGTAAAATTATTGTTTTGTGAGTTTCTGAAATGCAGCGTCATCAGAAATGCTTTTTTCAAAAAAAAATTCTCTCCGCATCAGTGGAAGTACACTACTGATACAATAAAATGGCCATCAATATGTTTGTTATTGCTAGGCCACATTTTCAGTGCCTAGGAGCTGAAGATAAAGTTTAACTCCTAGGAAGTGAAAATGAATCAGCTGACGCTGATAAAGGATAGCAGCTGATGCTGGCGTAAGTCACAATGGCGGGTTATTCACTTATATTTTATTTACATCCATTATTATGGATTCAAAAAAATGACAGATCCTTTAAACAAAAGTGACTACGTTCGATTGTATCATTCTTATATAAGTGCTATCTTACTGCCTCATGAGATTATATAGTGACAGTGGAAGAACAATAATCATTGTATAGGTAGATATAGAAAATATACGTGAAATTTTCAAATTTTTCGAACAATAACGAATGTGGAAAGAAGTTCAAAATGTATATGCACTATTTAAGTGAAATGAACCAAACTCTGCCAGGATACAGATACACTATACAAAAATCTAATTTCGTCTGATTGATAGCAGCAGAGTAATTTTTCTTGCTCCGAAATAAGTGTTGGAAATTTGAGGACTAAACGATCTCACCTCTAGATAAAAATGACAAGTTAAGATGGATTCGAAATACATTCAAATTCAACACTCAAGACACACATGCTCCATCACATCGGTGTTTGACGTGAGGTTGAAGATATATGGATTCTCACTCGACATTCAATTTATATTAATAAAACTGAGAAGACTTTTGGATATTGAAAAAAAAAGGTTCATTTGAAACCAGATGGTTGTAAATGATCTCGAACAAAATACAACGCGCTAGTGCTGATTATCTCGGAATAATTTTACTTTTTATAAACTGAATTTACGCCACAAAACGTGGTTTATTTTGATTTTCGAACAATGTGAGATTTTAAGGCACTATGTACACCGTATAAATTTAATGTTTCACTTTCAATCATGCGTTACCGAAGTTTGAACAGCCCTGTCTTAAAATAAACATTCACAGACTAGCATGAGCGCTATTATTCAGATGTTGTTCGAATGGGATGAAAAAAGAAAGAATATTTGGTTCAATGGAGACACAAATTTATAGCCATTTTTAAAACAGGAATGCAGATGTTACATCCGAGCAAATATTCAAGTTAATTTTTTTCTTATTGAATATTGTCTAGTTTCGATTATACACTGGTTATGTATGGTGAATTTTTTCCTCCCACTCTGAAACCTCTGATATTTCAACTAGATTCGATAAATTCGAGCTTCATTTTAAAAAAATACCTTCGACATTCAAGTGACAATGGTCCGGTGAAACACTCTGAGTAGTGAGCACCCCGTATACAGTGAAAACGTCTTTGGGACATCTCACCGCTTCTTCTTTCAAAAACTGTAACGATCCAGACAACCTAAGGTCTGTGGGCTGTTCGAAGTTATCGCACTTTTCGATTTTGGAAATTATGGGGTTCAGAAAGCTGAGCACTTCGATTTCGCTGCCATCGCTCAGCAGGTCTTCTATGAAGTAGGCTATGTCTTTGGCATCCCGGATTCGTTGCTGCAACTTTGCCCTTTCCTTGGAAATGGTCTGCAACTTTTCTTCTCTAACCTTGAGAAAACAAAAAGATTTAACCACCTTGTATTTGTTTTTTGATGTTCTGGTTCCCACGAAAAAGGATATCCTGTAATGTTCAGAAGACATCGTGAGAACCAAGGGAAATAAGGTTGGAATTGGTGTTCTCCTTAAATTTCTGGAGGTTATATGCCTCGGGGAACACCTCCCTTGGCAATGTGTTTCAGAGGAGCCTCGCTGTCCGTTGGATGAACGAGGCTTTGGAAAGAGATGATCTGCAGGTCTCCAAAGTGACCCCGAAAGCACGAGATATTGACCAGATATTGTCGTTATTTCCAACTAATCTGTAATTTTCCTACTCAATATAGATGATATGATATGATTGTACATGATTGTGTTTCATGGATTGTAAAATTCAGGTACTTATTTGCGCGAGGCGAACTGAAATATGAGGGCCTGGCTCCGATAAATGTGTTAGTGAATGAAGATAAGACTTTCCAAATGAATCAATCCAACACCCTTTCCTCACCTGTCTGATCTGCGCCAACAGTCCGACTTTGTGCTCCTCGACGCTCCTCGTATACGCGTCGACGAACGTTTCGACCTCGTCGCGCACTCTCAGGCACTGCGCCTCCACCCTCATGGAGGCGGCGCCGAGGTCGCCAGCCGCCGCCGCTGCCGCTTCTGCCGCCCTGCTGGCCCTTTCGGCGGCGGCGCGCAGATCGGCTGCGTGGAATCTGGCAACCCTGGAAGCGGGTTCGCACGCGTGGCCGCGGTGCGACAGGGGGACGCATTCCCTGCATATTACCTGTTGAATGTTTACGTTATTACGTTTATTGAACGTTATGGCTATAACGTTATACGAGATATGTTTTGATGACGTTTATTCAACGTAATTAGCGATTCGTTTGAAAATACGCATTTTTGAGACGTTGTAAAAAAGTGTGAGTTAAACTTTATTTTCAACTAATTTGAACTATTTTCCAACCAATAGTGGTAAACAAACCGGTCAGAAGAAAATTTTGCTAAATTGGTCGCTCTGTAACTGCATATGAAGTGAAGTCTGACCATTCTGGAGGGGTATGTACGTTATTACGTTATTACGTTCATTGAACGTTATGACAAGAAAGTTATTCAAGGTACGCTTTGATGTCGTTTATTCAACGTTATTAGCGATTCGTTTGAAAATACGTATTTTTGGAAAGTTGTTGAAAAGGGCGAGTCAAACGTTAGTTTCTACTAGTTTGTGAACTATGTTCCAACCATTGAGTGGTAAAAAACCGACCAGAAGAAAATGTTGCCAAATTGGTCGCCCTGTAACTGTATATGATGTGGAGTTTGGCCACTCTGGAGGAGGGTTTACACATGTGGGCGCAGTGCGATAGGGGTACGCATTCTCTGCATATGACCTGTGGAATGTGTACGTTGTCACGTTTATTGAACGTTATGACAAGAAAGTTATACGAGATACGTTTTGATGACGTTTATTCAACGTTAGTAGTGATTGGTTTGAAAATACGTATTTTTGAAACGTTGTTGAATAGGGTGCATCAAACGTTATTCTCAACTATTTTTCAATCAATGAGTGGTATGGAAGCCAGCCAGAAGAAAAAATGCCGAATTGGTCGTCCTAAAACTGTATACCGGGTGGGTATGAGAACCGACCACTGTAACTTGCGAATCGTTCGAGATGAAATTTTGCAAATTGGAGGTTTCATATTACATCATATTTTTCATTCACTGATATGGTTATGATTCTTGAGTTACTTCTGGTGTCGCCGAAAATGGCCCTATATATTTTCACATTCTTGGATTCAGGAGATCATTTTACATACAGTTGTATCATTTTCGGGTGAAAATTTTCTTAGCGTCAATTTTTTGACAGAATTCTCGCATAATATTTCGAGTCGATAACATTCAAAATCTTTGGAAGAAGAATCAGTAAAATAAGCTTCAAAATGAAAAAGTGAATCAGTCACCTGTATTACAAGTTACAATTTTCGTTAATGACAAGTAATTTAGGAATCGCCTTGTATATTCAATATCCTCTCCGTGAGTGATAGAGTCGGATGTTTGTGTTTATCCAACCTATCCTGTTTGTGTGATTTGAAATGGAAGATCAAGAAAACTGAACACATGGGAACACAATATCATCAGCTACAAGCTCATACAGCCTTTCGGTAAAACTGCACTTATCATGTAATGGTTTTTTTTTTTCGAGAATTTTACTTTGGTATTTACGTATTTTTGTCTGAAAAACGCGAATTTGAAGACGAAAATGAGAACAAACCATTATTTATTAAGATATTTCACTATAATGTTACAAATTTCACCTTCTTTTCCGCATCTGGATCGCATTTAAAACAATTCGCCCTTCTTTTTTCATTATATTGAACAATTTATATATCAAAATGTACTTCGATGACAATTTTTTTTCTATTATACAACTAGAAATATGATTTTCTTGCGGTTTATCCATATTTAGTGAAAAGAGGGAAGAATATCATTTGAAATAATGGCCTGTATAATGTCATTCAAAAGCAATATGTTGACATTTGACATGTTGGATCGACTATTGATTCATATCTAGAACGACAATGATTGATTAAATGGCCGTCATCTGGTATGATTGTCCACTAAATATGAAAAACTATCCATAAAAATCATATTTCGTTTTGAATTTTCTATATAAAAATGTGTCATTAAAGTATATCATGAGTATAAAGTGTCCTATGACAAAATAAGAAGCGCAAGAAATGCATCCAACACAGGGGGAAAAGAAGACGAAATTTCCTTGAAATATCTCGATAAATAGTGGTTTGTTCACATTTTCATGATCAAATTCGTGTTTTTCAGACAAAAATACGTGAATACCAAATACATTATTCGAAAAAAAAAACATCGCATGGTAAGTGCAGTTTTACCAGCCATCCTTTTTCAGGTTTTGGCTTGCTCTAGAATGGAAATTGATTTCAAATTTGATGAATAATAGGTACAGTCAAATAGTCAAATGCAAAGACCATGTCGCGGTTGGAAGGAGTCTTATTGCAGAAGTGATATGATGTGTGCCCATATGTGCGTCCTGTTGTTTGCATCCGACTGTACCTAATATTGTCGGTTGTCCTCATAATATATTATGTCGTGCAATTCTATTAACAGTATTAACATTCTAACGAAAGAATGCGTAACAAACAGATGTTCCACAGAATTGTAAACATTGTTGTGTTGTCGAGCCCATCTCATTAGCTACCAACTTGAGGAAACAATAATGAATCCTCTCCTGATTATTATTGAATTTGACAATGCCAGATGTCAACGTACGAAAAGAGTCGGGAAGAACGACGTTCACGAAATTTTTTCTCACTCACTTGATAACACGATGAACAAAAGATAGACAGCTCTGCATCTGGATGTCTCAAACACATTATCTGCTTTCTCACTTTGGTGATCCCCCTCTTCCTGGCCTCTTTTAAGCTCAGAACTTGGTGTTCTACTGAGGATTTTTGTCTTGAATGCACTTCTTTGCAATGTTCGCAAAAACTTATCGCACAATCCATACATCTGGATGTCGCCTGAAATACAATTAAAAGAAACAATTATTGCTATATACTGTATCATTCATATCACTTCACTTCACTCGTCTATGCGATTGCCATTGACTTATGTTCTATTCATATCCCAGAAAACACGACACGATCATATCAATTACTTTGGAAGTTATTCGAGAAAAACTGATTTCCAGCAGCATCCTTCAGGGGCCTATGTCTCTAAAAGGAGTGCCTGTAGGAAATATTTTTATAGGAATTTGTCATCTTCCTAAAGATTACTCACATTTTTTCGGGAACACCCCCTTTATACATTGTGGAACACCACGGCCCCAAAACAGATCCCCGAGGCACTTCCATTCCTTTTCAACTTACCGACACCTCCGAAGTGCACAAATCGCAGGTGGTGCTGCAGGGGGTAGTTGGGGAGATGAAAACCTACTTTTTTATGGAAAAATGACAACTCAAAGTTCCAAATTGGCAGCTAAGCGCCATCTCCAATTATTTTTTCAACTCATATTATTTACTTTACGAAATCTTCTCATAATTCTTAATTTTTTCATCTGAGACACTTCACTCCTAACATTCACTAATCACCTTTGCTTTGGAAAATCATCATTGTCGCGATAACATCTTGATTGGTTGGGTTTAAAATTACCAAAATGTCTCTTTACATGAAACCTATGATATTTCAAAAACTAACGAATACTCACTGCAGGTAACAGAGAACACAACACACAACAGTGAAATCGGATAATAAGAGGAATATCTTTCAATATTCGCATCTTGACTAGATGAAACAACGATTTGAAGATGAAGGTGACAGACGATATTGACAATAGGAAGTTAGATTGACAATGTAGTTCTTCTTCTTCTTCTCTTCTTGTATTTCTGGGAACTCTAGGCATTACGCTGTCGCCAGGGCCACAAAATAATTCGGTTTCATATGAAATCTCGATCATTATCAGAAATACTAAGATATTCTCGTTTTTTTCATAAGAAAGTAGGCTTTCATCTCCTATTATCGAGCCCTCCAAATTTCGAGGGCAAGCACCTGACTTTCAACGTGCACTGTACATTGCAAAAAAGCACGGCCCCAAAACTGATCCCTGAGGCTTACCGACACCTCCGAGGTGCACAAGTCGCACAGCAGATGGGTGGCGGCATCGTTGATGGTTTCTAACACGAGGCGGTGCTGCAGGGGGTAGTTGGGGGGAAAGGAGGCGACCCCTCCAGGGGGGACGTCGGCGGGGGAGTCGCACGCGGGGCAGCGGAGGCGCTTCGGGGGGCTCAGGGGCAGGTCGTCCTGTCTGTCGCTGATGTAGCCTGAGCCGCCCGAGCTGGCTTTTCTCGAGGAGGAGCTGTCGGTTTTCTGAGCTGAAACTAAGAAGGCCACGAGAGGTGTACAGTGTGTCCAGTTTTCGATGCTTTCGAGCGATATCTTAGTTATCTTTGTTGGAGATAGAGTGTTGCGATTTTCACGATCCTGTCCTACTTTTTTGTGAAATGAATAATGTCGCAAACATAATTCTCACAGTCCATAATGTTTCTGAGATTCAGAGTGAAGTTGAAAATTCTTACTTTTTGAGCACCTCCTGATTTTGGTTACTTCTATACTTATCAGCAGAATGAGAACAGGGCCTTATATAACTTACTACATATAATACAGTGGCATACTCATTTTATTTCTGTAATCGCTCATCTTTAGAAAATGGTTGAAAAAAATAAAGAAAAAATAAAAAATTTTACCATTAGGAGTAGACCCCTGCTATTAGGTATTTTTGATGAGCTGCTGGAAATCTGATTCGAACTGGATAGAAATGTACAGGGTTTCCCATATGAAAAAAATATGTTGGTTCCATTTCCTAATAATAATAATAATGATAATAATAAATGATTTTATTGAGTCAGCATAAATGTACAACAGGTATTATTATACATATATGTTTCTCAAACGGCAGAGTTCAATTTCACGATTAGATCGCAAATGAGCGAGAACAGAATATAAGGCCCCGTTAAAACATTATGTTCGGTGTTCTCATCCTGCCGATAAGTTGAAAAGTAACCAAGATACCGGAGATGCTTAAAAAGTGAGAATTTTCAACTCCGCCCTGTATGTCAGCACTGATTTCAGACAGAATTCGTTCAGTTCGAACCAATCTAGAGCAGATGCACGTCGATAATTCGTATTATTCTGGCACTGCATGGATGAAATTCAATATCGACATGAATATTCTACTGGTAGGTTTAGGACAACGTGCTGTTGGGTCCTGAAGCTGATTCAAGCTATAGATCTATTCAAAGATCTTGCTTCAAAAATAAGAAATTTTCAAATTATTCCTTAAATTTCGAAGAATATGGAGATATAATAGTATGGGGATATTTTATGAATAATCAAAGGGTTCGATGGTTGTATAGTACCTGGGTATAATATAATTCAATTTTGTCATTTACTACAAATACCTCGTATTAATTCCAATATTTTGTCGCAAATTCTGGGTACCATTATTTTTCTCCTGTTTCATTCTACTTCGATTTTATGAATTCAGAAATATTATTTTTGCTATCGACTTGGCTACTATCACTGTTTCTCGACAATAGGGAATCAATTGCTAATAATTTTATTACTTTCATTCCGAAATCTAAACATAACATAACAATGTAAATAAACACCCAATATCTTTCAGAATTTTTCAGCCCGCGACTTTCTTGACACCGTCAAAAATTATTGTGCAAAAACGAGCGCTTTTACCAGTCGATAAATTCTACTCTACCCTTGAGTTCGGCCTGTTCAGTCGAATAGAAATAATATTGTGACTGTCTGAGTGCATACCACTCATACTAGTCGAACACACACGCACGGCAAAAGATGGAATTGAATGCGCAATAGTGCAGCCGCAGCCAGTCGAATATGCTAAAAGCATCGAAAACATAGTTTTTTTCGTGTAGTCGAAATTGTACAGGATTTTCATCTTTAAAAATTGTTCTAAATTTTGACACTCGTTTTAAAATGATTTCGATTATGTAATATTCCAAAATTGTAACAGAGATATCCATACCTGAAAACTATTGTACTATATTCCAATAATTTCTGATAATCATGCCAGATTTCAAAATCCAATATTTCAAAATTTTTCACTAGATTCTCATATTTCCAAATTAAACTAGATTTTATTATTTCAAGAGCATTCTAGCTTATTGAATTCAATATTCTGAAATTTCACATATTCGAAATTTTTTCGAAAGTATGGCTGTTAATTGAACGGTAATTTTCCAAATTATCTGGATTTTCTCTTCTTGAAATAGGCGTAAAAAGCGCGGCTTTCATTCTGGATGGAAATATTTCTCTTTGAAATGATAAATCAATGTGCAGTAAAATATCGGATAAGCTGTTCTTATGTCAAGAAGTTCAAAGCAACCATTTCGAGCATCTTCTGAATGAACTCAGTTTATTTTCTCAAATTATGAAGTAAACGTCGATGTATTCAGGCAATTATTAAATTTGCCACTATTTTGTAGTGGGCTTCAAAGTCCAACATATAGTATTCTTGCCTCAATTTCATTACACCAAGTTACAATTTTTTCAGTCGACCCGTTCGAAATAAAAGAGGGTGGGGGACATTAAAGGAAAGCACTGTATATCATTTTGTAAGAGTTTTGCTTGGCTCAACAAAATTCGTAAATCCTTTTTCCGGAAAAGAAGAAGACATATTTATCGTTCACATGGGATTTCTCGACTCACAACGGCTTAACTGGGATTAAGTTCCTCACGCAATACGGTAAATGAATTCTTTTATATTATATAGTTATAGAAATAAGTAAATCCTAAATAATAGCTTCAGAGATATTATTTCTATCAAATGAAATTCCTGATAATATCAATGTTCATATCCCATGATTCAATTTTCTCTTCATAAACGCAACTTTTGCAATTTTAGGTACCTATTCGAATTCAATGCAAGAATCACACGGGACAATTTTTAGCGTGAAAGATAAAGGTTGATACATAGGTACGGAAATCCCTTTCAAGTGCAATTTTCACAATAATACTAATATAACCACTATAGTCAGACATTCTTGTGAAAGAATTATGCAATAAGGGTTATACTCAGTTTCAAATGAAGGTTCAACTCTGTATAGTCTACAATGTGAACTTGAAAATAGAAACTAGCCAGATGCCGGATTCGAGATTGTAAAGTTAGAAATGAATGGCCCGATTCATTGCCCTGAACGAAAGAACAATAAAATTGCTGGGAACTCATAAACTCCGCTATAATAAGCGCTTGTTTATAATAGAACACGTTTCAAGGACTACTCCGAACTGAAGCCACACGAATCAAATCTCATTATATGGTGCCGCAATATCGCCAGAGAAGCCATTCTCTCTTAGTCCCACATGTTGACATCGAATATCACTAGACGAGCTTAATTGCCCAATCGATCAATGCAAATGCAAAGTGCAAGGGTCAAACATTCTCCTCTAGGATTCTAAATACTTAAATCACTGTTCGATTCTTGGCTATATACGTATACGCTCCTAAAAAACAAAGTTTCTTGGCCAAGCTGTGAGCAGACACAAGACTATTCGGAACCAACGAAGCAGCCATAACATACTTCAATAACTTAGGTCATTCAATTAACATTAGATTAACATTCAATCATGGAAACTATCAAGAAAACTCTTGCACCTCACATGATTTCCTATAGGGATGAACCAATTGTGGTGTTAGGATTAGGAGGAGCAAACATAGTCGACCACATCATCTTCAAAGTCTATAGCTCACCAGAGACAACTTGGTCAAACAACGTGTGCCTCTAAACTTGTTCGACAGCAATAATAACCCTGCTGTTACCATTTTCAATCGGAATTACACGGTATAAAAACGTACGCCAAGTTCAACCTGACTAATAACCAAGCAGCCATCAGAGCGTTGAGCTCCTCTAATATCAATAAATTCTAAGATGCCATCTTTCGAATTGGATAAAAATAGGCAGGAACAACGAAGTGATCCTCATTAGGGAAATTTCTATGTCCAAGAAGAATTCGATGAAGTGGATGAAGCATTCATGCCGACTCGAAGAATGCCTAAGGAAGCTTGGGCTCAGAGGAGGATGGCACCTGCAGATTCTGCTAGAAAAAACACCATATTCTGGTGGAATGCGGTGATGTACTTCATAAAACTCTATGGTATCGCACTAGGTAACTATGGAAGAAACACCACAGATTAATGCTCTCGAAATCTTGACATTCCTGAAGGAAAGAGCTACTGTAAACAGTCTCTAATTCGCCAGAGACAAGATAAACTCTGATACTTCAAACGTGGAAATGAATATAAGTAATAGATTCTGTGAACAAGATATACTTAGGAAGGTGAGTGTGAAAGAAATGCCATGGATCTTCCTCTCGAAATCCTGAAATGTCTTGAAGAGTTCGAGCTCGAGGTACTACTGTGAACAGTCTCTGATTCGCCGGAAATGATAATCTCTGATAGGTACCTCAGTCATGGAAATGAATACAAGGGAAAGACCCTGTGAACAAGACTGTGGAAGAAATACCACTCATAATTATTTCTCTCGAAATCCTGAAGTTTCTGATAGAATTTGGGTTTGAGGGGCTGCTGTGAACAGTGATACCCTCTGATAGCTCAATCATGGAAATGAATATAAGGGATAGACCCTGTGAACAAGATACCTAGGAGGGTGACTGCGTGGAAGAAAAACCACTGATATTTCCTTTCAAAATCCTGAAATTTCTGAAAGAATTGAGGTTTGAGGTGCTGCTGTGAACAGTTTTCAACTCACCAGAGACATGATCAATCTCTGATACCTCAATTGTTAAAATAAATATAAGGGATAGACCCTGTGATCAAGATATCTAGAAAAGAGATTGTGAAAAAAAATAACACTAATGTTTCCTCTCGAAATCATGCAATTCCTGAAATAATTAGAGATTGAGGGTCTGTTTTGAACAGTGTCTAATTCGCCAGAGACAAGATAACCACTGATACCTCGATCGTGGAAATAAAAAATGGAAGCAATCTTTCGAAAAATATGGTGAAACCTTAGCCGTGGCACTTGATATCTCCAAGGCATTCGATCGAGTCTGGCACCACGGACTCCTCGCCAAGCATCCATCTTATGGCTTGCTTCCCCAGCTATGTTCTCTGCTATCTATTTTCGACGGAATTTCATCTGACTCTCTTATCATAAATGCTGGTGTTCCGCAAGGATCAATTCTAGCACCAACACTATTTCTACTCCATACCAACGATTTGTTGGAAGCAACTTCATATCAAGTACATAACTTCGAGGATGATAGTACCCTCCATACCGCCTTCTCTTCCAGGGCTCCAATACCAGCCAGGCAAATCAGAAACGAACGAGGAAGAAATGTTGACAACATGAATATGAACTTTCAATGCAAACAAAACACAAGCATGCCTTTTCTCTAGAAAAGCCCTCAATCTCTCTGTGCCCAATATAAGCTTACCTGGAGTAACCATACCTTTGAACACATCAATTTCGATGCTTGGTATTACTATCAGCAATAACCTTTCTTGGGAAAATCACGTGAGATTAATTGCTAGAAGTGCATTCCAAAAACTTGGTTTTCTATTTCGAGCCAGGAGCTGTTTCACTTCCATCAGTCAGCTTCTTATGATCTATAAGGCACAGATCCGACCTGTCCTGGAATACTGTTCCCATATTTGGAGTGCAGCACCCAAACATACCCTGAAACTGTTGGATTCTGTCCAAAAAAAGGACAATTCGTCTCAAGGGCGATGCCTCGCTCACAAACTCACTCACTTCTCTGGAACACCGTAGAAAAGTTGGAGATCTGGCTCTATTTTATCGATATATTTCCATGGACGATGCTCTCCTGAAATATCAACAATTGTTGCTCTCTTGGCAGTCCCCGCGAGATTAACCCGTCGAGTTGGAGCTTCGCACCCCTTCGTGGTCACTTTGGAGACCTGCAGAACATCTCTTTCCAAAGACTCGTTCATCCAACGAACAGTGAGGCTCTGGAACACATTGCCCATTGCCAAGGGAGGTGTTCCCCGAGGCATATAACCTTCATAAACTCAAGAAGAACACCAATTCCTACATTATTTCCTTTGGTTCTCACGATGTTCTCTGAACATTACAGGATATCCCTTTTCGTGGGAACCAGAACATGAAAAAAGTACCATGGATAGGCTCTGTGAAGTGTGAACAAGGTACCAACGAACAAACATCATCAACATACGTTCCAAACATAGAGCTACTCACCATCCGAATCGTCATCATACCAAACAGCTGACCCACCCTCCTCCATCCCCTCCAAACACCGCAGGCAGAAGGTGTGCAGACAGGGCAACACCCTCGGGTCCTCGTACCGCCTCCCGCAGGAGGGACACTCCAATCTGGCCGCCTCTCGCTCTAACCTAGCCGCCTCAGCCTCTCGAGGCTTCACCGCCGTGGCCTGCTTCTTCGGCTGGTGGGGCGTGGAGCGGCAACGGTCGTGGTGGGGAAGGAGTTGGGGGGCGGGGTCGACGGCGGCGGACCGCCTCTTGGAGGAGGAGGAGGTGGAGGAGGAGGGGGTGAGGTGACGGCGGCGGGCGAAGCTGCCGAAGATGTAGGTGATGCGGTCGATGTCCATCATGATATCTGGAATGAAGCACCATCAAATATTGGATTATGCAAGGAATCAATAAATACGAAATATATCCATGGTGAAAATATAATATGGTGTTTTTGGATGTATGATAAATTGAAGATCATCATACAGGACATGGAAAGAAATTCTGAATTGAGATAACCTAATCACGAATCTGCGGTTGAGGTCTATAAAAATAACAACTTTCCATCGTTCGACTTTGAACCCCTTGATTGGGTTTAAGTATTGAGAAGGAATATTCTGATATACTTATGAACACAAAAAAATTGATATATTTATATAAAGAAATACATTGAGAATTCATATTCTCCATGTGATGAAAATATTAATTCTTTCTCGGTTTATTCAACAGAAAACAACTACTTTCCAGGCTATATGCCACGACGAACATTGAACTACATCTATTGAACACACACGATAAGAATTTGAAAACAAAATCTTCTGAAATAGAGAATTTGCATTCTCCTTCAAATAAATATATGCACATAATATCATTCTGAAAATTCAACAGAAAAAAGTGCCTTCCCAATAAACGTTTTCAAGCATTTTTATAAAACATATATAGCTAGCGACTATGAGAACACTATAATCAGCCTATATCATTCTCCAATGAATTAATTTTTCAATTCGAAATGTTGTACAGCTGCGCATATCAATTAGTTTTCCAAGTAAAGATCATGTAGTGATCATACATCTATAATGAACAATAATCATTATTGTGATGTAATCAAAAAGTATAGACTATTTTATATGCATTTCAGGAATTTAAAGGGTACTTTAAATCCTTATTTTCAGGGAAAAGAATGGTACCTCAAATCCCTATAGGGATTCAAAGTATATTTTAAAACCCTATAGGTACTTAAAGTACCACTTTTTTCCGAAATCTACATCGCCATAGTTACTGAGGTCGTTGATATGGTAACAATCAGCCCCTTTGATGACGTTTTAGAAATAGAGTATCTACCGTTTATATTGGCATTTAATTTTTTTCTCATATTTTTAACGTTTATCCTAAAGTGCATAAAATAGTATATACTTTTTGTCTCGGAATTTAAAATACCACTTTAGTCCCTAGGTGTATAATGTACTATTTTGTTCAATCAGGTTCAATTTTTTGTCAATTCATTTTGAAACTTGGCGTCATTTTTCGACATTCAATCACTATTTAATATACTATAATATACAGGGTGTCCGGAAATTAGGCGCAAAAAATCAAGGGGGTGATTCTACATGATAAAATAAAAATTTCATTTCATATATACGTGGGTCCAGAAATGCATAGTTTTCAACATACAGTGTGTTAAAACTTTTTAAAAAGTTCGGTTTTTTATGAATATCTCAAATGTCCTTCCACTGATTTTCTTGAAATTTGGCAATGATATTCCTTGTCATGAGGGGCTGATATAGTGATAATTCAATCGGAATTATGAAAGCCAGTGGCGTCCCAGGGGGCAACCTACCGAATATTATTGTCAATAAAATGTGCGCCACTGATTTTTTTGAATTCTTTATCTTCATAACCTATTGACCAACTAAGAATACAACTTTTTGGTCTCCTGAATTATTCTGAAAATTTGCTTCATTTCCATGGAAAAAAATAAATACCAATTTATTGCATGAATTTGTGCCAAAAAATTCCTCTAAAAATTGGGGTGAAAATAAATGCGCGATCAATGTCCATAGACATAGAATAAGTATGAAGATTCATTTTCTTCAAATATTTCTTGATACATGTTTGACACACTCTACACTCTGTAATAGAGAACTATGTATTCTCGCTCCAGGGAGGCGCAGTTTTCGATAATACAAAGTGTGTCAAACATGTGATATGAAATATTTGAAGAAAATGAATCTTCATTCTTATTCTACGTCTATGGACATGGATCACACATTTAATTTCACCCCTGTTTTTGAAGCTTTGTTTTGCACAAATTTATGCAATGAATTGATATTTATTTTTTTCCACGGAAACGCAGCAAAATTGCAAAACAATTCAGGAGACCAGAATGTTATATTCTTAGTTAATCATTAGAATATGACGATGTAGAATTTGAAAAAATCAGTGGCGCACATTTTATTGACAATAATATTCGGTAGGATACCCCCGGGACGCCACTGGATTTCCCAATTCCAATTCAATTATGGCTAAATAAGCCCCTCATGACAAAGAATATCATTGCCAAATTTAGAGAGAATCGGTGAAAGGATATTTGAGATATTCATAAATAACCGAATTTTTCTAAAAAGTTCGACACACTGTATCTTGAAAACTATGCATTTCCGGACCCGAGTATATATGAAATAAATCTCATGTTTTCTCATGCAGAATCACCCCCTCGATTTTTTGCGCATGATTTCCGGACACCCTGTAGAATGAATACGAAAAATTTTGACCCCTTTCAAACTCATCCTTATGAGCATTAACACGTGCTTTCTTCTTTTCAGACCATTTAGCACAACATCTGCGGCATATTATTCATTTTCAGAACATACCAGACATTTGGAACATGGCTTTTCGTTATCCTATCCATCCTATTCTAATTATCAACAACCAACCCCTCTGGATATTTGTACTCATAAACTTTTCCCCGTTCATATAGGATATACCAAAATAAACTAGAAGCCATCAGAGGTTCAGGTATTCGACATAATGTCAAGTTATGAATTCTCAAGAAGATGTATGATGATTCTAAAATGTTTCAAAATCATATTTTGATTTGAAAAAAGAGGTGGGTAGAAAAATTATAGTACCTAATATAACTAGGTATTCCTGGCAAAATAATCAAAACATTATCAAATAATTCTATTTTGCGAAACCTAAAAATATTCGTAGTGTTTTTTCACGTCATACATATTTGTGTTTCAGATTTGAAGTAATTTCGTAATGTATTGCGAAAATAGATTTACTATAACTTTCATTGAGGAAGCACATTTGGCTGATGATGAGATCCCGAATGAGATCCAAACACTCGGGACGAAAAAGTCGAATTCAAGCATAGGAAGGAAAATATTGATAGGTATTAGGTACTATACTATACAGGTTGTTACAGATTGTATTCGGCAAAATTCAATGAGCGATAGAACTCGTAGAACGTATTGAAATTAAAACAAACATCTTTCTTATTTACCGTCCAAAATCTCCTCAGCTGATTTTCTACAAACTTGTCAGATTTTTTGAATATGTAAATGTATCTTTTTCCTGAATTTATTTCGTTTTCTTACCATATAGGTACTTTCATGATTCTCACTGATAATCGAGCTTATAGTATAGGTAAGTATAGTCGTTTCACCCTTTGAATAATCAAGGGTGTTAGTAAAAAATGTTCCTAGTTCTCGAATTATATCTTCTATTTTTGAGTAAGTACAGGAAATATCCAATTGGTAATTCGAAAATATATATGGGAGGGTCGCATACAGAATATTTGCCACCTAAATATATAAAGATTTTTGTGGTATATTTTGAAATACGAAATGAGTTATTTGTTTCATTCGTGAACTTTTTTGTCTTTTGTGATTTGCTAGATTCAATTATTATTTTTTAGAAAAAGTATAGGAACCTATATGTTATATCACAATTAAACCAAAAAACGCTACATATTAAGTTCTTGATAAAAATTACAAGTTTCCAAATATTATCTATATAAAATATAAGAAACCGAACGAAACCTCACTTTTATACACTCACCGGCAAAAAAAATCGGCAACCAAAACATTTAGCCAAGCTATTCATCCTGTAACTTTTTCAATTCCTGTCCGATTTTGGAAAAATTTCGACCAAATCGTTTATTCATGTTTCAGAATGTTGGCCTGAATATTGGTTCCTACGAGAAGCTGATGGCTTGATCATTATGCAAGCAAAAACAAAAGTTACTCTTTCACCCTCAACCTCTTAACACCCTGTGGCAAAGGTGAGTGGTTAAACTTAGCTACATCATGTTTTCGATTGATGTGATCCCTTCTTTATAACACAATGATTTTTCATTCACATGATAACCACTCCTTTATGGATTTCAGAACCATTCTCCAACCTTCTTCTTCATCATGTTTTGAATTGAAGTGTGATCCTATTTCGTCTCTTCTCAACACAATAGTTCTAGATTCACGTCAATATCTTATTTTCAAGATAAGAAACAAGTGTTTTAAGAAAGTATGGAATTTTTAATTTTTTTTTTTTTTTTACAATAATTCAGAACCAATAGAGCATCTTATAGGGATGAACTCCAGAGACTCATTCGTCTTCGTGCGGCCTTGTCAGAGAGCTATGATTCGCCCTTCAAGGAAAATTGAGGCAATAATTTTCCCGACAATTCTTCATGACTACTTTGGAAATTTGGTAATTAATGTTTTTTCTGGTAAGTGCTACAAAAATGAGATGGAAATAAGTGATACTCATTTCCTAAGTTGTTAACCAATACGTATAAATGTAGGTTCTGACATGTTCTGATAAGAATGTAAAAATGCCATACTTTCTCAAAACACTCGTATCTTCTCTTGAAAATAAGATCATGACGTGAATCAAAAACTATTGAATAAAGAAAGGATCACACTTCAATCCAAAACATGATAAAGCCAAGTTCGACCACTCAATTTCGCCACAGGGTGTTAAGAAGTTAACTGCGAAAGAGTAGGTAAATGATCAATTCATCAGCTTTCCAAGGAAACTAATATTAAGGCTAACATTCCGGAACATAAATCTACGATTTGATCAAAATTTCACAAAAATCGGACGAGTATCAAAAAAATCACAGGGTGAACAATTTAGGCAAATTTTTAGTGGCCGTTTTTCTGCCGGTTAGTGCTGGAAAAAAAATCTTAAAACTTCAACGCGCTCTGTACACGGTAACTATGCGTTTGTGGGCACCATAGGAAAAAAGTCTTATTAATTTTCACCTGAAAAATATGTCCCTGAAATCTTGATAATGAATTTTGAAACATCCTGTATAGTATGATTTAGTTATATTTTGAATTATGAGTTATGTTTTCGATAGATCATATACGAAATTCATGATTAGATTATACATTTTTCCACTCACCTCTCGAAAAATCACTTCACCGTGAAAAAACACCACGAACAGAAATAATGAATAAAAACAGACGCTGGGCGTCTCAACGCCATCCCATTCCCTAGCCGACTGGATGCGAGTTTCGATAATTCTATTTATTTGCTCTCACGTGGCACACACATAAATCCGTTCTGAGTGATATACGGGGCGATATGTGAGTGACAATAATTCTCCACGACGCGGTGCTAGCAAATGAAACGTTAAATACGAAGGTTAAAAAACAAAAGAAAAATGAAAAACGGCGTTACTTCAAACATCTTCAAAGAAAGGGGTGGATTGAGTTCAAAAATCGCTAAGAAAATTCTGGATTTTTAATTCACACAGAAGAGCTAAATTAAACATAAATGAAAGATAGGACCTCTATAATTAGTAAACGAATATACGTAATAGAATTTGGTAGATTTCCTTTTTGAAATCCTCAATTCATACACTGAGGAAAATTGTGCTATTAGAGATTTTGCTGAGATATTTCTTGCTACCATTACAAGAAATCCTATTACCGTTACACATTTTCTAATAGAAGCAGCACATTGAAATTCTATGATAATAACAACTTTACTCTGGGACAGCATGTTTTTTTTCCTAATTGCGTTCAGCTGAATTACTACTATGGCTGCATCAAGGTTCATCGCATAAAACTGCACTCAGTACCAATAATCATTCAATTTAAAAAACCAATAATGCAACTGTCCGCATGCGACGAAATAGTATATTGTGCAACAAGTCGGAAAAGTGCTTTTCCCCACATGTTGCACACTATACTTTTTCTACAACTGCACTTATTCAAAGAATTCGAGTACCTAATGTAGCTTAATGGTATTCATTTTATAATGTGGCACTATGTCACATTCAATATTGTGACCAAAGAGTAAGACGCCTTTCCTAGTTCCTCAAAGTATTTCAAAAAAGTACACTTTCCGAAAAAGATTTTATTTCTGTATTTTTTCAGATCCCATAAATTCTTCGTTTCTGCCAATTCATACTTTTTTCTTGAAATTTCCGGAAACAAATCCAACTTTCGCAGCTTCTTCCATTATCCCTCTCTGGCGGTGTATTTTTTAAAATCGTCACATCTCGGTTGGGAAAACCCATGTACCAGGTGAACAACTAAGAACGGCTGCGTCGGCGTGATTTGGAGTGTCAATAGATATCGTGAATTGAAAATGTAATGTATGCATATCATTACAAGATCAAATAGAGAAACTAAATCTCGACAGACCAACGAAAAGTGCAACATGATAGCTTTTCGGTAACGGAAGATATTGACGATCAAAGTTGGAAAAAGGATTGATGAAAGCCGTTCTTAGTTGTTCACCTGGTACATGGGTTTTCCCAACTGGCAATGATATTGAACATGTCTGACAAATGCTCATAGAGGGAGAAAAATCAGTAAAATATCGAATAACGATAAGTAGGCGCTGAATAACCCCAAGTATAGGTTCGTCAAATATTATTTTTCTACTACTGCTATGAAAAGTAGCACATTTCTCATAGCTAACTTAGTTTCAAAACCATGTATTGCTCATACTGTGAGAAATATTTTTTCTCACGGCACTTTGCCAACACCACATACATTTCCATGGAGAAAAAACAAAAATCAGTTATGAATACTTCCTCTCTTCAATTCAATTCATTATTCAGAATCTGAATCTGAATCCAAATAAAGGGTGATAACATATTTGAACAAATGAAAATCTTCAGTGTACCTTTCAGTGCTTTCGTAGGGGAGTGTATAATCTCTGGTATATCTGAGTGCTTTCATTATTACCAGGTTGATGGAATGATTAAGGTGAGTTTGTTCAAGGTATTTTGACTGAAATATTAATATTTTACATTGAAAAATTCCTCCTTTTTGGTCAAATCAAACTTTAAAATTATCAAATTGGGTGAGTGAATCAATTGATCTATTGAATTTCAAATATAATTCAAGTATATTTCAATTCGCCCCCTGTTAGTGAGTCGATGAAGCAGGTTAATGAAGATACCTTCATATATTATTACAGGATTTTGTAATTCTTCCAAATTTTCAAAGCGCCATCTAATAGTGCAATGGTGGAAATCATCGGAAATTCTTTCATCTGTTACAGGAGTCTGTAATTCTGTTCGCAGATTATCGGAGATACTTAGTACGTTCTGGTACGTTATAGAAATCTGTATTTTGGACTCTGTAAAAATAATTTTTGGTAGCAACCTGTAAAATTGCTATTGTAAGTATTGGCTCGGAGAACACTGTAATATTACTTAAATAATAGCGTTTAGCAGGAATCTTTCTGAGATAAGTAACCTAAAAATATTGATACCCATTTTTCTGAACCTCCTGGGCTCCGTGCTTATTTTAGATTATGAAATCCTTCAAAATGGATAAATCTAGGATTGATTTGATTTATAAAATCATTGAATATCAAAGATTCGTGCCTATTCACACACATGATATGAATACAAATAATAATTATGTTCATGTTATGTTGATATCCTGTTTGGCTGTGATTTTATTTCCACCATTCCACCACAGCTCAACCTTGTTCGAAATTGCCGCCTATTTCACCGCCTCACCGGAAGCAAACCGAGATAGAAGATATGGCCCTCTCGGCTTATCGATCGTTTACAAGCTTCCACATCGTTCGCAAAGCTTCTAGAACAATCTGGAATGTTCGAGAACAAAGTAGGTTATAAAAGCGAACGACAAAACGCGATCGCGTCATTAAGTAAATCAGACGTTGCCGAGAGAGTATTGAAGTTTCGAGTGACATCCAACGCAATTTCCAAGCCATTTTTCTGAGATTTTTCATTATAATAGTGTGAATTGTGTGAAAAATAAGCCAAGGTAAGCATTTTCTCTTTCATTAATTCATTATTTTTGTGGTAATTCACGGATTTTGTTGGAATTCTCGAATTTTTGACTGCACGTGTTTGCCGGTATCTCGGCAATTTTTCATTATTCTGAATTTCCATCAATTTTGATGTTAATCGATTTAATTTGGCATTTTTTTGTGATCATTGACTAAAATATCGTTTTTTCGAGGATTCCATCATTGCCACTCCCTGCTGGCAATTTTTCCTTTTTTTGTTCTTTTGTTGAATGAATTTCAATTCATTTCATCGCATCATTGAATTTCATCGGTCCGTTGTACATCTATTATAGGTAAATGGAAGTAATTTGTTTTTATTTTATGTATTTTATGTAACTACCTACCTTTTATGTATATTTTTCCTCATCCTCAGTTGGTATTTTCGCACCAACAATGACACATCAATATCTTGTTTTAATACTACCTAGGGTGTTTTCAAAATTGAGACGATACACGAAATCGAGTGTAATAGGAAACGAAATAACAGGTTTTTGTTTAAAAAAATATTTTGGAAGATACCTAATGAGCTTCAAAGTTTCCCTGAACGTTCATTTATTGTACTTGAAAAGACGTGGCATGGTGAGAGTGCACATTTTTTCAAAATATAAAAAGAAATATTCATCCCTACCTATATATTTTATTTATCATATCATTCCTTATACCTATCTTTTACGATTTTGGAAAAACCTAGGCACACCTAGGTGTTTCTTTTCGGCGCCATCTATTAGTTAATTAGTGGATAGGTATGGAAAATTTGAAATCAATTTTTTTTTTGCTTCGTAAACTTATTAGTTAGAAATTTTGGTAAAATTGCATTTATCATGCAATGGGTTTTTTGTCAAAACAATTTTTTGATACTTACGTATTTTTGTCTGAAAAACACGAATTTGATAATGAAAATGTGAACAAACCATTATTTATTAAGATATTCGACTATAAAGTTACAAATTTCGCCTTATTTTTCGCCTGTCTTCTGGATGGCATTTAGAACAATTTTCCCTTCTTTTTTCATCATATTGGACAATTTATATATATCACAATAATATATGACATATTTTTTTCTATTATATGATTCAACTATGAGTGTGATCGTCTTGAGATTTATCCATATTTAGTTAAAAGAAGGAAGAATATCATTTAAAATAATGGCATGGGTAATGTCATTCCAAAGAAATCTATTGACATTTGACATCTCGTATTTTGATTGACTATTGATTTAATGGTTGTCATCTGGAATGCTTGTTCACTAAATATGAAAAACTCGCCATAAAAATCATATATTTCCTGTTGAATTTTTGGTAAAACTGCATTTATCATGCGATGGTATTTTTTTCGAAAATTTTTTTTGGTACTTACGTATTTTTGTCTGAAAAACACGAATTTTATAACGAAAATGTGAACAAACCACTATATATCGAGACATTTCAAGAAAAAGTTCGAAATTTCGCCTTCTTTCTCCCCTTGTGTTGGGGGCATTTAAAGCTACTTGCTCTTCTTATTTTGTCATTGGACACTTTATATACTTATGATGTACTTCGATGATACATTTTTATATAGAACATTCGGTAAAACTGCACTTTTCATGCGATTTTTTTTTCGTTTGTTTTTGGTACTTGACGTATTTTTGTCTGAAAAACACGAATTTGATAATGAAAATGTGAACAAATCATTATTTATTGAGATATTTCACTATAAAGTTACAAATTTCACCTTCTTTTCCGCCTGTCTTGGATCGCATTTAGAACAATTTGCCCTTCTTTTTCCATTGGACAATGTATAGCGGATGTCCCAAGTTATCGTATACAGGCAATATCTCGCTTATTTGAAAGGATGATTGAAAAATTCAAAAACTGCATTGAATGGCATTGAAGTACAACCTACCTTCCAAATGACATAAAAAAATCTATTACATTTGACAGTTATTCAGCAGCTAGCACCCACTTTTTATTTTCAAATGGCACCCCCTGCATATTGTCATTGGAAATTACTTGTCATTCAATTTAGAATACAAGGATAGCATATACTTGGTATTTTTTATTGATAACAAAAATATCAACATTTTGTGACTTGCTTCATGTTACTCAATTATCCTTTTGAAAATGAAAAAAATTCTCCGCTTACCGCTTATGTTTTTTGTTTCAAAAAGCCGATGCTTTGGAACTTGCTGTGAGTGATAGTTCGGTTTTTGATTTGCATAAAAGTTTTTTTAGTTGAAATTCATACATAAATGTTGCTATTTTTGTTGTTTTAGTAATAAAAAAATACCAAGCATATGCTATCCCGAGTGCTATCGTTTTAGGATGACACGTAATTTTCAATGACAATATACAGGGGGTGCCATTTGAAAATGAAAAGTGGGCGATAGCTGCCAGAGAACTGTCAAATGTAATAGACTTTTTATGCCATTAGGAAGATAATTCAATGCCATTCAATGCAGTTTTTGAATTTTTCAATCAACTTATCAAATAAGCGAGATATTGTCTGTATTCGATTACTTATTTGGGACTCCCGGTATATCACAATAATGTACTTCAATGACACATTTTTTTCTATTATATGAGTCAACTAGAAATATGATTTTCTTGCGATTTATCCATATTTAGTGAAAAAAGGAAGAATATCATTTAAAATAATGGCGTGTGTAATGTCATCCAAAAGCAATCTGTTAACATTTGACATCTCGTATTTGGATTGATTAAATGGCCGTCATCTGGTATGATTGTTCACTAAATATCATACCAGATGACGGCCATTAATCAATAGTCAATCCAAATACGAGATGGCCAATTTCAACTCTTGAAAATGACATTACACACGCCATTATTTTGAATGATAGTCTTCCTTCTTTTCACTAAATATGGAAAAATCGCAAGAAAATCATATTTCTGGTTGACTCATATAATAAAATAAATGTGTCTTTGAAGTACATTGTGATATATTATTATAAATTGCCAATGATGGAAAAAGAAGGGCAAATTGTTCTAAATGCGATCCAAAAGGCAGGGAGAAATGAAGGTGAAATTTGTAACTTTATAGTGAAATATCTTAATAAATAATGGTTTGTTCTTATTTTCATTATCGAATTCGTGTTTTTCAGATAAAAATAAGAAAGTACGAACAAAACGCATCTGCATGATAAATGCAGTTTTACCAATATCAGTATTTTGGAAGTGAAGCGTTTCCGGACATCTTTTGAATCACCCTGTATATCAACCATTATTCCAATAATATTCATGCTAGATAGGTATCTGAAATCTTGCAAGTACACTGAGGGAATCAGTATGCATGAAAACGTTTTATCATTGCGATTGACATACAGGGTGGGAAATATTTTCACTACCTGGTGCCTACTCCATCAGTACTCAGATTCCAATACCGTATTATTCCCCAATTCTCTCATCCATTATTTTTGCGACTTCTGAATTATTGCAAATTTCTACTACATTTTAGAAAATCGATCATATTTATAATGTTTTTACTGGACACGAATTATTTATCCACGGATTTTTTAATACAAGGTGTTAGTTTTTATAAAAAAAAAAAAGATCCGATCAAATCGGCTAAATTTCAGGATTTTCTTCAAAAAAGGAATTGCTCTAAAAATTAGTGAAGTCTTGAGTGTTCCATTGAATATTTGGTGCATAGAGATTGATCCTAAAAAATTGCAATATCTCTCCAGTGGTTTTCTACGATCAAAAATCGGAATTTGATGAATATGTGTAGAGCTTATTATTTTATATAGCAAAAAACTTCGTGTCATCAGATTCACTCCTATAAAAAAATTAAATCACAAAATAAATAAGAGGAAAATACATCAGTTTTATATTGTGAGAAATATTTTTCAGTTGTGATTTCTCATTATATGCGTAATTTATAAGGTACTAAATTATTCAAAAAATTTATAATATGCCAAGAACATTCGAAATATTCAATAAAGAAAGCCCTTTCCAGTTTGATATTCCCGTCAAAAAGTCATAATTAGTCTCATTGTATTTGGCATACAAGGTTCAGAATTTCAATTTTTCATAATTTTTAATATATTTATACACAGGGTGATTCATTATTTTTCCAAAACATGTGAGCAAGAATAGGTCGCTACAATTTTACCCAAGCCAATAATAAAGATTTACTTGAACAACCACCTTGTGTAAGAAGTTTTGTACATGTGTTGAAGTTGTAGGGGTTCAATTCCTATGAGGGGTGGTGTTGGATGGAATGGTTTAGATGATATTTTTTTGTTCAATATGATGTCTCATTTGACTTCCATTTCTTGGATCGTAGTTTCTTTTGATAATTCCTGAGACGCTGAATAGAGTTGGGACAGTATGTCAATGAAATTTTGTTTATAGTTATTTATAATTCAAGGGAAAAAGTATTAGTGTTGAGAGAAAAAAAAGAGGTTATCACCATCTGTCCTTGTCTTCAGTGTTTCCAACGTAAAATAATGAAAATTTTATGTTGGTAACATTGAAAATAGGAAAAATTGAAAAGACCATCTTAACGAGGTTAATAATATGATCTTCATCTCAATTTTTTCCCATTTACAATGTTACTAACATAAAATTTTCATTATTTTATCATATCAATTACCATCATATTAACCTCATTATAAAGAAGATTAGAATGATCTTCTCCATATCATCTCATTTCCAGTGTTGCCAATATAGAATTTTTATTATTTTATGTTGGAACATTGAATACAAGGACAGATGGGGAAGACATTTTTTCTCTCAACGCTAGCTGACCTGCTCTGTTTCACCTTTTTTTTCGCCTGTTTTGGATACGCATTTACAGCTACTTGCCCTTCTCATTTTGTCAGTGGACACTTTATTATGTATAGTCATGATGTACTTCAATGACACGTTTTATATAGGCATTTTCGAAAAAAACCATCGCAGGCTAAGTGCAAAATTACCTTTATTTGTTTCAACCGGCAACAGTTTCTGGCAGTTCTAATTCACAAATTAAATACTAGGAAAAACAATAAAAATGTCAGCATAGCCAGAGATCAGTCACCCACTAAGATACATCTTTCCTGTATAAAATTTGGCCATACATTCCAAGTAGCTTTTGGAATTCAAATATAGATGTCTCTAGTTGCTAGAATTCCATGGAGTGAACTTAGCCGGGGATTCGCAGCCATCTCTGAATCCGACGATGTCCGATCATCTTCGGATCAATCGCAGCAGCGTTTTCTGCCGATTTTGTGGTTATGTATATTCGAGTTTCGCTGCTTCTTTCGACCCACTTGTTCCCAATGAACTCAATGAGTTCATTGCTTGTTTCTGTTCTGCGTGTTGTCTTCGCTGGATTGATTGTGCATTTGTGCCATCCATATTGTGTTTATTCTTCATTGAAGAAAATATACCTACTGTAGTATTTCTAGATTCTCCTCTGCTGTGTTGTTCTGTTGTTTTTATAGTGCTGGTGTGTGATTTTCAGTTAAAGAATTCAGTTACTGATATCTGAGATAAAGGGTGTTCAAAATCGAGATTTTTCAACTTTAGGATTTTTTTGTGTCTAAACTATTCATTATTGGTCAAAACGGCTCCTATTCATCCATCTCAACTTCTAATTCACTATCTACTGACATTTAAATGGAACATTTACAGGGTGGTTCAAGATTCAGAATCCTGATCACTATCTGTATCTGTTCCAATTATTAAATGTCAGTAGATAGTACATCAAAAATTAAGCTACGGACATAAAATCCGTTTTGACCGATAATAAATAGTTTCGTCACACAAAAATCCTAAAGTTGGAAAATCTCGATTTTGAACACCCTATATCTCTGTAATCATTTCCGCTAGACCCCAAGTGTGATACATTGATCAAATCAGCTCTTCAGGGAGAATCTAAGAATACAATGAAAAATAGGGTGTTCTATTTAAAAAAATCAAAAAGTACCCTGTAGATCGTTTGATCCGAGCACCCTGTATTTTCTGATGTAGCAAAAAAAACTTTATCGAAAATCATTTAAAATGGAATTTCAAATTTTGAAATCGGTCCAAAGATAACTGAGCTAGAGGGGGGAGATTTATGGTGAATCACCCTGTAGAAGCTGTAGAAAAAGTAGAAATACAGTGTTTCGAATCCCTTAGTCACACATAAATAAAAAAGAGCACTAAGAGCAGTAATTCATTTCTGCAAAGATATGTACAGGGTATCTCCAATTCGAGGATTTGACATTTTCGCAGCCATTTTTCCTTCTCTACAAGATGCCGTCATCAGAATTTTGATCCGACATTTCGTTTCCTCGTAACCATCATCAAATAACAGTGATGATGATTTTTGAGTGAACATTTTTTTTGGACCATTCAAAAAAACAAAATTGATGATGGCTTCTCGAAGACGAAACGTCGGATCACGAATCTACCAATACCATTGGATAGTGCGGGTAATGGATATGAAACTTATTCTGTCATATCACTTTTGAATAGAATCGGATCATAATTCCGAATCGGATCATAATTCCAAAAGTTGTCCCAATTTTGACAAAAAAAAATCATAATCTCTAACCCCGAAAATCCTCAAATACCAATTTTGAATAAAATCGGATCATTATAATTACAAAACTCGTCCGTCATATTAGATCCGCCATCTTGAATGTTTCAATTTTGACATGAATCATGATCTCCGTCCCCGAAAACCCCCAAATACCAATTTTGAATAGAACAGGATCATAATTACAAAACTCGTCCGCCATCTTGAATTTTTCAATTTTGACATAAGAATCATAATCTTCGACACAGAAAACCCCCAAAATTTTTGAATAGAATGAATCATAATAACAAAAACCGTCAGCCATGTTGGATCCGCCATTTTGTTTTTTCTCAAAAAAAATTCATAATCCATCATCACCAGAATTATGTACATCTGCCGAATTTCAAATAAATCGGACGATAAGAAGTGGTTCAAAAATTGGTTCCATTTTTTTTAATCATTAAACAGTTGTATGGTAAAAATAATCCTCTCATCGAAAGCACTCGGAAGGAATCATGGGTTCGGAAATGAAATTGCTGACTGGATTCCAGGAAATACCAGGTACAAAATAATGGGCTGAACCAGTCCAGTTGACCAACACGGATTATAACAGATATACGCGACGTGATATCAATCATTCAACTAGACCACTGTAAGATTCAAACTGCATTATAATATATTATGAATGTGAGCTGTGCGGCGTGAGCTAACTTCTCCCTACTACTTAATGACCGGGAATTATGGATTTCATATGATTCGTCCTCTTTGCGTCATCTATTAGCGATCAAAGGCACTGTATAGTAGATATATATTGCTGTGGCCAAACCGCCCATTTGAAATGTCTATCTTAGTGGGTGACTGATCTCTGGCATAGCTACCTAGTTGCCAAATATGGGTTTAAAATTTTTCCGTTGGACTAACCTTTTTTTTTTCAATCATTTGCAGATGCCTGAAGAAGTCAGTGAGGTCGAGACCTTCGCCTTCCAGGCCGAAATTGCACAGCTGATGAGTTTGATCATCAACACCTTCTACTCAAACAAGGAAATCTTCCTCCGTGAATTGATCTCCAACTCATCAGATGCCTTGGACAAGATCCGTTACCAATCTCTCACCAACCCCTCCTGCCTGGACAACGGCAAGGACTTGCACATCAAAATCATCCCCAACAAAAGCGAAGGCACCCTCACCCTCATTGATACCGGAATCGGTATGACCAAAGCTGATCTGGTCAACAATTTGGGAACCATCGCCAAGTCTGGTACCAAGGCTTTCATGGAGGCATTGCAAGCTGGCGCAGACATCAGCATGATTGGACAGTTTGGAGTAGGTTTCTACTCTGCCTATTTGGTCGCTGATAAAGTCACTGTTGTGTCCAAGCACAACGATGATGAACAATACATCTGGGAGTCTTCAGCTGGAGGCAGCTTCACCATCCGTTTGGATCACGGAGAACCGATCGGTAGAGGCACCAAGATCATCCTCCACATCAAAGAAGACCAAACTGAATTCCTGGAGGAGAACAAAGTCAAGGAAATCGTCAAGAAGCATTCGCAGTTCATCGGCTACCCAATCAAAATGCTGGTGGAGAAAGAACGCGAGAAGGAGTTGAGCGACGACGAAGCTGAAGAGGAAAAGAAAGAGGGCGAGGAAGAAGACAAAGACAAACCGAAGATTGAAGACGTTGGCGAGGACGAGGATGAAGACAAGAAGGAGGAGAAACCTAAGAAGAAGAAGACCATCAAGGAGAAGTACACGGAAGACGAGGAGCTGAACAAAACCAAGCCAATTTGGACCCGAAACGCTGACGACATCAGTCAAGAAGAATACGGAGAATTCTACAAATCCTTGACCAACGATTGGGAGGATCACCTAGCTGTGAAGCACTTCAGCGTGGAGGGTCAACTAGAATTCCGCGCCCTCCTCTTTGTCCCCAGAAGAATTCCCTTTGACCTCTTTGAGAGCAAGAAGCGCAAGAACAACATCAAGCTCTACGTCAGAAGGGTCTTCATCATGGACAACTGCGAGGATCTCATCCCCGAGTACCTCAACTTCATCAAGGGAGTCGTCGACTCTGAAGATTTGCCGCTCAACATCTCCAGAGAAATGTTGCAGCAAAACAAGATCTTGAAGGTCATCCGCAAGAACTTGGTGAAGAAGTGCCTGGAGCTGTTTGAGGAGCTGTCTGAAGACAAGGACGGTTTCAAGAAGTTCTACGAGCAGTTCTCCAAGAACTTGAAGCTGGGAATTCACGAGGATAGCGCCAACAGAGCCAAGCTGGCCGATTTGCTGCGTTACCACACTTCGGCTAGCGGAGACGAAGCTTGCTCTCTCAAAGACTATGTCAGTCGCATGAAGGAGAACCAGAAGCACATTTACTACATCACCGGAGAGAGCAAAGACCAAGTCGCTCACTCTGCTTTCGTGGAGCGTGTCAAGAAGCGCGGTTTCGAAGTGGTTTACATGACCGAACCCATCGACGAATATGTCGTGCAGCAACTCAAAGAGTACGATGGCAAAACTTTGGTGTCAGTCACCAAGGAAGGTCTCGAATTGCCCGAAGACGACGAGGCCAAGAAGAAGTTCGAGGAGGACAAGACCAAGTTTGAGGGACTTTGCAAAGTGATGAAGAGCATCTTGGACGCCAAAGTGGAGAAAGTCGTTGTTTCCAATCGGCTGGTGGAGTCGCCTTGCTGCATAGTCACTTCTCAATACGGTTGGACGGCCAACATGGAGAGGATCATGAAGGCGCAGGCGCTCAGGGACACCTCCACCATGGGGTACATGGCTGCCAAGAAGCATCTGGAGATCAACCCGGATCATTCCATTGTGGAGAACTTGAGACAGAAAGTGGAGGTTGATAAGAATGACAAGGCTGTCAAGGATTTGGTCATCTTGTTGTTTGAGACTGCCCTTTTGAGTTCCGGCTTCACTTTGGACGAGCCGCAGGTGCACGCTTCGAGGATCTACAGGATGATCAAGCTGGGCTTGGGCATCGACGAGGAGGAGTCTATGTTGACGGAGGAGGCGCCCTCTTCCGGGGATGCTCCTGCTGCTGAGGCTGGGGATTCTGAGGATGCTTCTCGCATGGAGGAGGTGGATTAAGTTGGCCTGGTTTATTGGGAGCATGTGTTTTAATGTGTTCTCTGCTGCTGCTGGAGAGAGTTGATTCCTTGATTTTGTACATAATTTACTTACTGTAACAAAGTCTTGCACTGAGTATTGATATTTGATACGATTTTTCTCATTGTACTGTTAGCTACTTGAGTAGTTTGGCTGTGTCGAATATAATCTTCTACGACCAGGAATGCGATTCGGCGATTGTACTGATTTCCTTTTTCCAATAAACTTGTTTAATTTTTTTTTTAGATTTTATTTTTCCCTTTCCTTCAATTTGAAATGAGTATTATTTTATAGTAAAAACTAATAAATAATATTGCAAATAGATTATGAAAATATGATATATGATGAATTATTTCATATCAATATATGAAGGATTTATGGTCCATACCAAAAATATTTCTAACTGCAGTTTATTATGATTTCTTGCAAATTTTGTTGAATTAAAAGTTCTTTGATCCTAATGCTGCGAAGTTTGCTGTACTTGGAATTATGACATAACTTCGTTAAATTTCATATTTTAGACAACTTTACATGAGAAATTCACTGCTCAAGCAATAAATGTTCTTGGATTTTCGGAAATTTACCTTTCCATCGAATACATTTAAATTCTTCATTGATACCTATCTTTGCATAATTTTGAGTCCTAGCAGCTCAAATTGTTGATCAAGCAAAATTTCACTATCCAGCCAATGTAAAGCCTTTTCATTCAAAATAATTGTTTTGCATAACTGTCTAGTTTTATTTTTGCAAAATGTCAGTGTTTGCTTTCGATTCACTTGCAAAATGTTAATTTCAAACAAATGTTCCTACAAAATAGTGCCTTTGAAAACATGTTTCTGAAAAATTCTAACTATTTCAATTCTAAGCAAATGTTCTTGCAACATTTTACTCAGGCCTACTAATTTTGTGAAAACTTCACAAACGATAAGATTTGCACAAAATTTTGTGGAAATCTTATCGTTTGTGAAGTTTTTTACAAGACTAGTAGGCCTGATGAGATTTCCAGAAAATTTTGTGGAAATCTTATCGTTTGTGAAGTTTTTACATTTGCCATGGATTTCCATCATGCAACGGCTGTCAATTGAAAAAAAAACTGCTAGTCTTGTCAAATTGTCGTTTGAAGATAATTATGATAAACACCTAATTCAAAAGAAATATATTCTTTCCACAAGCATACAAAACACACGTAACCCTAACATTACAAGAAAAAACATTTCTCTACAAAGTGGGCGTCCGCCTGTACCAAAATCTCGCCCTCAAATCGTCCGAGCAGGTCAGAAAGGAGGCCTGTGAGGGCGAGTGTGCGATCCGCCTCACTCCTCCTGCAAAATTCTGCTGTAATTGAATGTTTTACACAAAAATCTGTGCTCTAACATAATTCTTCATTAAAATTCATACTTTCGGCAAATTTTCTTGAGAAATCCGAGATCAAGATAATAGAGAGAGAGAGAACATCTTTATTAGGGATATACCCCAAAAGGCCATTGACCGAAGTCTTTCAGCCCAGTTTACAATTATAATATATAAAGTATGAATATTAATAATAATAGTAATAATAGTTAAATGAGAAAAAAAAAAAAAAAAAAAAAAGTCAATTGCTAATTGCTTTCTTGCTATCCTGTTTGCTGCATCTGGATCAGTCCTTGAAAAATGGTTATTTCTGGAAATTTTCTTTTTCTTGTGTAGTTTTCCGGCATCCCAATAACTTGTGGACTCATCACTGGGATATTGTAGGCGGACTTCGCGAATTTTGTGCTGAGTCTGTGTAGTCGTTGGAGGATGGGTTCTACTTTAGTGGAATTGTATAGTAGGGTATTGGAAGGGTTATGTAAGGGATTATTAGGATGTCGGATTTTAGTTATAGCTCTTAAACAACTTCTTTCTGCAACTTCAATGTGCTTTAGGGTAGTTTTTCTGCATGTGCTGAACAAGATGTAGCTGTATTCAATAAGAGGTCGACATATGGCTTTGTATATTGATGTAGCTGTTGCTGTCTTTATACCCTGGGTCTTGTAAGTCAATCCACGAAAATGTTTGGCTCTTCCAATTGCTTTCTTCTTGACGGCTATTAGATGTTTCTGGAACTTGAGCTTATTGTCTATTAATACTCCAAGATATCTAGTTTCTGCTACTGGTTTTACGGTCTCATTCAGGATATCGATGGTCGGAGAATTGTCCTTTATTTTATGGTGGAAAATCATAAGTTTACACTTCTTCGGATTAGGTAATAGTCTCCAGCCGCAAAACCAATCCGTCAGCGCTGCAACCATAGTCTGGAGTCTGTTCAAGATAATATATTCATGAATTTTTGCAAAACTCGCCTTCAAGCAAATACCTTTGCAAAATGAGTGAATGTGTTAAAATTTTGCCTCCATAGAAACTTCCATGTATTATTTTATTTTTCAGCTAATTTAATTGTAAAATTTCTCATTGAAGCGGATATTTGCATAATTTCCTTTCCTAGTAGCTAATGTTCTTGCAAATTGTTGACAATAAACCAATATTATTGCAAAATATTACTATTCAGCGAATTTTCTAGTGATCAAGGATTAAAGCCAAGAGTTTTACATAACTTTGCTTCTAGCTATGTTTTTTTCAAAGTGTTTGTTATTCATCCACTTGCAAAATTTTGATTTCAAACAAATGTTTGTACAAAATAGTGCCTTTGAAAACATATTTCTGAAAAATTCTAACATTATTTCAATTCCAAGCAAATTTTCTTGCAACAATTTACTCATGCCTATTAATCTTGTCAAATTGTTGAAAAGAATTATGAGAAACATCTTATTAAAAAGAAATATATTCTTTCCACAAGCATACAAAACACACGTAACCCTAACATTACAAAAAATAAACATGTCTCTACAAAGTGGGCGTCCGCCTGTACCAAAATCTCGCCCTGAAATCGTCCGAGCAGGTGAGAAAGGCGGCCTGCGAGGGCGAATGCGCGATCCGCCTCACCGCCCCGTTGTGTCCCAAGGACATGAGTTGCTTCCGGGAAGCGTTCCGGGCGTTCCACGCACACAGGGACGTGGTGGCCTCGTCCGGGAAGAGGACATAGTCCTCGCTGTGGTTGAACACCGCTTGGGCCTCGTATTCCTGTTTGCCGGTCGTTCCGGCACCTGGAAGAAAGGATTTCTAGAGGAACCAACATTGGAGCATGGCTGTATTATTGGGTCTTTCTTTTGATTCAGACCAGGGATTTATGCTCATATTCAATCTGTCATAGCTTATGGTCTAGAACAATGGGGTTTATCTGCCAAATCTCCAGAAGGATTCATTATACAGAAAAAAGCAATAAGAATTAGGGCAGGTGCATCATCCAGAAATCATTGCAGGCCATTATTCATACATTATGATATTTTAACCCAGTTTGTAAATCTACTATCAAATATCTCAAGTATACCCAAAAATGAACAAATTCATGATCATTTCACTAGGAATTATTGTAATCAATTGCATCTACCTCCTAGTAGATTGTCAGTATCACAGAATCATCCCATGTACTATGGAGTTAAGCTGTATAATAATCTCAGTGAAGACATTAAATTGTCTTAAAATCTTAATGTGTTTAAAAGGCAACTCATCATTTTTATTGTGAAAAGCATATTACTCAGTTGGTGAATTTCTCCTGGAATCATGATGTGAGTAAATTATTCTAATGATCAGATTATTTTAATATTTTAATGTTTATTGTTGGTAAATATATTTGTCTAGTAAATCATTGTTTCATACCCATTATCAATTTCTTTTTCTCAAGTTGATGGTTTAGTGTTAATATCAACAATAACTAATGTTCAACTTTCTTAATAAATATATTTATTTTTCATTGTATGACCTGTTGAATTAGCTAGTATTTCACAATGATGTTATGATTCTTTTCTAATGTTCATTGTAGAAGAAAACTTATTCAATAAAAGTTTGGTTGATTGATTGATATCTATCATGAAACAATAAAATTGGAAAAACGGTATTGACATTTGATGTGAACAGCCCTTCTGCCCCCCAAATAAGTCTCAGAATTACATTCTGATATGATATCTCTGACAAGATTGAAAAGAATAGAGAAAGATTAGAGGGAACAAATTATATACAGGATATTATTCAAGTATGTGGCAAAACTTGAAGGGTATATTTTTCAAGTGATTCCAAGTAAAAAAGTTTATGTAAACATGGATACGGGAATACACTGTTATCAAGATATAGGGTGTCAGAGATTTGAAAAAAAAAACTGCTCTTCCATAAAGCAAAAATCTCTGATCCAATTTCCAGTGTTATTTGTAGTAGTAATGTAGTAATTAAGCCATTACCTAATTTACTAGGAACCTATTTTTTTTAAGTTCCACACTGTATTTTGAAAATTATGCATTTCATATTTTCAATCACTAAAAAAATTGCTGCTTGAAGTTTGGCCACATACTTAAATAACACCTTGTGTATAAAAAATTTGGTCATAATGTTGATATAATTTCTACTTTCTGGACAATTCTTGGTCTTTTGAATTTTGATTACCTGTACCTGTGTCATAAGCACCTGAAAATAAAGTATTGAGGAACCTACATGGGAGCATAACTATCTCAGAACAACAAAAACTATAGAATGTTTTTTGCAGAATTATGCATTCAAAGGATCTGCATCCAAAATGTTCTAGACAGATGATAAATAAAATAAGGAATCTATTTTCATTATAAGCAATGTTTCCTTCTAGCAAATCATCACTCAAAATTTTGTTTATGAAATTAATGTTCTTGTGAAATTTTGCTATCAAGTAAATATTGGCAAATTAATGATGCATGTAAGATATCTTGTCAAATTATGATTAGAAGCAAAATGTTTATGCAAAATGTTGTCTGATGTTGCCTTGAAGCAAACAGTCACCCAAAATTTTGTTTCAAGAATGAATTTTGTCATGAAATTTTGCTTTCAAACAAAATAAATGATGCAAAATGATGATTGTAGGTAATTTTCTTTCAACATCTTGACCAGAAGAATGTTTTTCCAAAATTTCTTGCAAGCTTCTGCATCTTATTGAGCAGTCTTTTGTTAAGAGAATGTTTGCATTATTTTGCTTCAGTATGGAGTGAGTTATATTGGATTGAGTGTTCAACTTTTTCAAATTTAATTTCAATCAGAATTTTAATCTGCTGATGAATAGATTTGGTCAGAAAAACAAAATCAACTGAACTCTTACCTGTATAAGCTATCAAACATCTGCTAGTAGTCAACTCCCACAATTTACAGATTGAATTCTTTCCAGAGGAAAGTAGATACTTTCCATTTCTTGAAAATTCCACTGAACATACTTCCAAGCCTTCATGTGCCTTTGGGAAAGTATTGATACATCTACAAGAATCAGAAATTATAAATATTTATTGGACAGAAATTGACTATTCAAATCAGACTTGGGTCCAATACTGAAATCTAGTATTCGAATACGAATCCTGAATACTGTACTCTAAATTGTATTCGAATACTCAAGATTCTAATACAAAGAAAAAAGAAGTATTCAAATACTGATGTATTCGAATACCTGGATTCATTCACATATGAATATTTTATGAATATTCCAAATAAAAAAAAATCATTTGGCACATAAAGCTTGTTTATATTTATGTATGTAGTTTATTTATAAAAATATATAAAAAAAAAATTTATTTCTCACTTTTATTTGAAAAATTATTCAAAATAAAACGATATTCAATTAATGAATGCAACTCAAAATAAAGTAATTTGGTACATTGGATAACAGTAAGGTAACAAAAAATAATTGTTTAGCAAGATCATAATGGAAAATAGTCTCAAATAATGAATAAAACTTGAAATAAAATTCATTCCATTTCAAATAAAACATATAGGAACTAATAAAATATATGTTTGAACATGCTCAAGTTGCGTTAAGCCGGAGCCAATAATAATATTCATAGAAATAATCGAAAAGTATCCGAAAACAGGATTATTTTTAATACCAGGATTTGGATATAGGGATTCGAATACAGGATTTGAATACAAAGTGGGTATTTGAATACTGAGATTCAAAAACGGTATTCAGAATCCAGAATACCGAGTACTGACCAGAAAAGTATTCAATGGAATACAGAATACCACATACACAAATGTATTCGAATAGTATTCGAATACCAGCCAAATGTATTCTGAATAGGATTCAGAATACTGGGTATTCGAATACTACACAAGTCTGATTCAAACAGTGGTTTCTTTTTACCTGTTTGAAACACCATCCCATAACTTGATGCTTCCATCTCTGCTGCAAGTAGCAAACAATTTGGCATCCTTGGACCACTTCAAATTGGTAACAATTTTGGTGTGCTGATGATTTTGGAATGGGCATACAAAACATTGCAAAGTGTTCATGTCATACAATCTAATTACAGGGTGGTCTGTAGCAACTATAAGATGGTCCCCTCCTGGGTGGAAAGACATTGCTCTTATTGGCTCTGCTTCCTAAAAAAATTATGAACTGTAGGTAAAAATGCTTGTTTGGAACACTTTCAAACTTGCTGTAATGGTCTTGAATGCTTTCTTCACACTGGCTTTAGTAATATCAAACAGCTTGATAGTCATATCCCTACTTCCAGAACACAAGATTGTTTCTTTTGGATGAAATTCCAGACATGTCACTTCTTCCATGTGATCATAGAGGGTCCTGATGACAGGGTGGCCCTGTTGTTCTCCCCTAGAAGGGTCCATTTCATCAGGAGCTGATTTTGCCAGCATCCTGTCAACATCAAGGATCTTGATGCTGGCATCCACACTGCCAGTAGCAATGAGTTGTCCATCAGCAGAGAAGCAGCCTGCACGGCAGTTGCCTTTGTGAGAGGTAACATAGGCTGTCTCATACAGAGCAGGTTCTGGGGCAGGAATGGATGATTCTGTCTCGAATTCCAAATCTAATGAAAATAAATGAGTTTTTTTGTCCCTTCTGTGATAAATGGAAAGTACTTACCAAGACCAGGGCCGATATTGTTATTTCCGATTCCCACATTTTTGGGCCTTTCCTTTAAGCTGGGTTCATGTTCTAATCCAGTGAGGATGAGCCGGAAAAGCCTGTCACTGGGAGCATTATTAGCCTCTGCTTGGACGGCTTGTTGTAGGCTAGTTCCTATACTTTGATGGCCATCGTAGAATAACTGGCTGAAATAGGAGAATTTTCATTATGAGGACATTCTGGCGGTGAAAGCTTGGTCATGTTTTCCTACCTGATGATCAGCTTGTACAAGAATTCTCTGCTCTTGATGAGGTTTGTAGGTTCGGGATCATCTTCGGGGTTGGAAGCATTTGAATTGTTCAAGTGGTTATTAGTCATTGTTGAGATTATTATTAACTATTAACCAAATATCAAATTTTCTTCACAGTTTTTGTTATTCTGATTTGTTTATTTGCCACCACCGTGAAGTACGTGTCCTGAGGTTCTTCTTCTTTTCTTTATTCTTCACGGTTTACGGTCTTTTGACTTTCGAGTCAGTTTGAAAATTCATTTTGACCAAACTTATGCGCTACTACGGTAGAAGTAAATTATTGCATTAGAGTACCTCGATGTCAATAATGACACATTCGATTTGACGTTTTTGCAAAGAAATGATTCAAAATTCAAAGGATTGATGTGTTTGATAATGATAATAGAATAGGTTGAGTGGAATTAATAATATTTTATTTATATATATTAGAAGAATTTGTTTTCGGCATTCTTGAAGGGAATACAATGTGTATATCAACTGAAAAGAATAATGAAACTAATGAAAGTTCTGAACCTAAAGAAGAAGGTACTTATAGCATTTATTTCAAGCCATTCAGGAATTTCTATTATTTCCAAACTTTTCAGTTGATGAAGACGCCGAATTGAGAGTTTACAGTATTCTCTCTTACTTCATAGTACTTGTAGTTATAGGCCTACCAGTATGGTGGTACAGCACAAGAGTGTACAGAGCTAGTCTACCTTTGAACCAAATGTATGAAGTAGAACTCAAGAGTACAACAGACAGGGACTTTGGAATACCTCTGAGCTTAGAATATGATATATTGATATCATTTGTGCACCCAGATCCTGGATTTTTAGAAATACACCTCAGAGGTGAAGATATTGAACTGAATCTTCAACCATTCTTGAATAAAATCCGTCCCATAGCAGATTTTGTAGTGAAAAGTCAGTGGTTGTTCCAGACAGAGTTGGGTGCAGAACCTAGGAGGATTCTGGACCATAATGTGTTGCTAGAAAAGCAGCTACCTCATATTATAACACCTCTAGAAACAAAGTTATGGTCACATTTATCACCTAGACCTAGCCTGAATTTGGTTGTTTACTTCTCAAGGTGTGACTTACCACTCCACATCTATAATAATGATCATCACATAGTAGAAAGTAATGCATTTCTGAGCCCAAGGTGGGGTGGTATTTACATAGTGAACCCTGATAAGGATTCTTGTCAAAGTAATCATTTTGAGCCTGAGCTGCAACCAATTGTATCAACTTTTGTTGCACAGCTCAAGTATTTATTCAAAATTGATAACAGTTCCAACAGTGATGATATTTATGAGCTCAAAATGAGGAAGGCCCAAGACATGTTGGATTCAACACATAGAACATTGAGATCTTTGGCCCAACTGCTGTCAGAAATAAGCAGTATTGTTATAAGTGATGAGGTTGGAGAGAAAATCAATGTGGCAGTAGAGAATGCTGACCTGGCTGAGGGTTTTTTGAAAGGGGGCTTAGTGGATGAAGGCTTGAAGCATGCCAAAATTGCATTTTTGAATTCTGAGGCTGCTTTTGGGGATCCTTCTTTGTTGGCTTTGCTGTACTTCCCAGAAGATCAAAAGTAGGTGCTTTTGAAACTTCAAGTGAATGATGTATTATTTGTAATTTCAACTTTTTTATTTTTCAGGTATGCAGTTTATATTCCACTATTTTTGCCCATAATGATTCCTGTGTTCATGTCCCTAGCAATTGTTAGGAAATGGAGGAAAGCTAAGAGAGAAAAGGCTGATTAGTATGTAGGAAAATTTGAGAGCAGGCACATTTCTCCCAATAATTCAATATTCTGAAGATGTTTTACATTCTACTTTATCATCATGTCAATCAGATTTTTTCAGAACTTGTCCTCTAAATTCTAAAACAATTTTTCTTCTTCCTATTCTCACTGGATAGTTTATTTGTTAAGTGTGATTCAAAAATGTGTAAGTTTCTGGTGTAGAAATAGGAATTGAATAAATAAAACCATGTGATACACAAAAATTGTTGAATTTTATAAATATTTACAATAAGTAGTGGGAAAAAATTATTTTAAATAAGTAAAACCAAGTAATGTCTTAGACAAAAAATAAACAATTACTAAAGATAAAGTAAATATCCTATAATGCCATCAACAATCATTAGAAATTAAATATTTCATCAGTACTTCGGTACTTCCCATGCTAGGACAGTTTCTCTCAATAAATTAGTGAAAACTTTGGCTAGCCATGAACACCATTTCAGAATGAACATACAGTATATCAACAAAATGCAATTATACAAAAATAATCCATGCATACACATCTTCCTATATGACATACTCTATGCCAAAAAAAAAACATCCGGAAAAAAATTCCCAACAATTATTTTTCCAGTGAACTTGACTTGAGGGGTTCCTAAAAAAATTTTCAAACCCCAGACAATAAACTGATGAAGCAATCAGAAAACAAAGGTCTTCGTTGCGCCCTGTGAAACCCATACACTCTCCGTCGGGATATAAAAAAAAACTGAGGGAGGTAAACAAAAAAAAAATCGAAATTTTCGTAAAATTTTGACGGCCGCGTATATTCTCTTGACGAAAGACTATGCCGCGAAGCAACCAATGATTCCGGTCAGCACCCAGAAGGTGAACACCATTTCAGAATGAACATCCAGAATATCAAGGAAATGCAAAAAAAAAACATCCAGAAAAAACCCCAATAATTTTCTAGTGAACTTGTTTTGAGGGGTCCCTTAAAAATGTTTCAACCCATCAGACAATAAACCGATGAAGCAATCACCAAACAAAGGTCTTTGTGGCGCCCTGTCAAAAACCCACACTCTCATATACAGTCGCGATATCGAAAAAACAAAACAAAGGGAGGTGAACAAAAAAATAGAAATCTTTGTAAATCTAGTTGACTTGAGGGGTCTCTTAAAAATGTTTCAACCCATCAGACAATAAACCGATGAATCAATCACCAAACAAAGGTCTTTGTTGCGCTCTGTCAATAACCCACGCTCTCGTATACAGTCGCGATATCGAAAAAGCAAAACGAAGGGAGGTTAACAAAAAAGTAGAAATCTTTGTGAACCTAGTTAACTTGACTCCTTAAAAATGTTTCAACCCATCAGACAATAAACCGATGAATCAATCACCAAACAAAGGTGTTTGTTGCGCCCTGTCAATAACCCACGCTCTCGTATACGGTCGCGATATCGAAAAAGCAAAACGAAGGGAGGTGAACAAAAAAATCGAAATCTTTGTAACATTCTAGTCGATTTTGACGGCCGCGTATATTTTCCTGACGAAAGCGTACGCCGCGAAGAAGCCGATGGTTCCGGTCAGCACCCAAAAGGTGAACACCATCAGGCCCGTGTAGCCCATGTAGAGCAGGATGGGTATGAACTCGGTGATCTCGAGCTTGGTCATGAAATAGAAGAAGGAGTAGCCCATGATGTAGAGGGCGCTGCCTCCTGATACGATGAAGCTCCGCCACCACCAGTGGTAGTCCTGAGAAAAAATGGAACAAGATGTTAAAATTATCATAATATGCTACAGAAGCTATGATACTAGCGAAGCAATAAAATAAAAAGCTTGAAGCAACTGACATCACCTGGTACTTGATATATCTTCCAGTTCAAATCAAATACACTTTATTGTCAGAAGAAATGAGTTCTCATCGTTAATTGTGAATAAACTGAAATTTGATATCGTTTTCATTAGTTCAGTCCTCAATTATTTGCACTAACACGATGATCCACCTCCATGTAAAATGATGAAGCTTAGTTTGGCCTTAGTTCTTGGCTGGTTCGTAGGCGGCGCTAGTGAAACTCAGCAAAATATGGCCGATTTGTCTATACTCTTGGAATCTGCTCGAGTCCATCTATCTGCAAGTTTCTGAAATATCTAGGAATATCCTTGCTGAAGCAGGAAAATCACCAACTTTGATATTCTGACTTTCAATTAATAACAATTCATTTCTTCCTTCTTGCATAAACACATCTATAAATGAACTTCCAATATATTCTGCATTACCGATCTCTACCCTAAGCTACTTACAGAAAAGTAGTTCAACTTATCACTCATAGAAGCCGCCACCTACTGAATAGAATTTATGGCTTCATTACTCTCATAAGGATGGTTCATCTTGTTAGTGTGTGTATAATCAAGGGCTCAGTGGAAAAAAATCGCAAATTCTCAAATACAGTGTTTTGCAGTTGAAGTTTTTCAAATTGCAAAGCATACTCCCATTATTTTACCAATATCATGTAGAACACCTGCTGATGAATAGTATTTTTGACTCACCTCACCACAAAGCTGGAAATATACCATAACTATGGATATTTGGGAGCAGGATATGACCAGTATGACGAAAACCAAAAAGAGGAAACCGAAGAGGTAGTAGAACTGGTTTTCCCATATGGCGGTGAATATGAAGAACAGTTCTATGAAAACGGCACCAAAAGGTAGAATTCCGGCCATCAGAGTACTGAAAACAGAAGAAATCCTTACTGAATGATCACTGCCATATTGCCAAAATATATTCCAAATGGGAACATGACTCCAAATCCAAAATAAAATATAAATTTCGACTATTAAGTTTGTAAATTTATTTTTTCAGAGGATACATACCGGGTATCATCAATCTATTAGACAAATTTATAACTTCTAGAATATCAGATGTATCAAAATAAAATTTGATATAGGTGAATGATATGTGAAGAGAAGGGTTTTCGCATATTTTTCATATTCCGGTCACTTCCGGTTTCACCGTAAATGACTCCAGTTTTGAATTTTTAAATGGAACACCCTGTATTAACATTTTTGGATATCTGAGACACTTCTGGATCAGAATGTGACGTATTAAAAAGTTCTTATGCCTACTTCAATTTTTCAGAGTCATTCCGTTTGTTGTTCCAATTTCGGCATCATCCTGTACATGCATAAACTCAGGCTATATTTCGAATTCAATTGGCCAGTGCTGTCAGTAAATCCACTGACCTCGCTGAAAATCTGTGTTCCGAAATATAAAATCAAAAATACAGTGCTGTAATTCGGAACATGTTTTCATGGTTTTCATCAGTAATCAGCAGCAATTGATCAGCTGGTGAACTTTGTCCATGTCAGTTTGTCGTTCATGTATAGTTTCGCGATCATCTGAAATAGATATTATTCTCAGTCAATTATTTTGATAACGGGCATTTTCTGATATTAAAAATGATATTATTAATTTATTATTGATAAAACAACGGAAATAAATGTGACATTCCTTCCCCCTCTAACCTCTAATATAATGACAGTTTACTGAAGCCACAACAGGTTTGTTCTCGTTCGAAAAATAGACAGTCCGAAACCATCGGAAGCATGCGTAGTTCCACGGAACATGAAAAATTCCAACAGTTCTGTGAAACAGCGCATGCTCCTGATGGTTTGGGATAGTTTATATTTCGAACGAGAACAAACCCACTACCTATTATAGGATTGAGGCAACTTTACGGAACGAATAGGTATATTTCAACATAAATACCGCTAAAATACAACAAATAACACACATATCTTCTTGACACGTCGTACTCTCGTCTTTCTACTATCACACGTCATACATTACTTCTTTCATTCATCTCATTTATATACAGGATGCTATCCTACAACTCGGCCATCCTGAAATTCGTCCGTCTCGGATGAATCTTCTTCATTCCACTTCTTCATGTACTCGGCGCATGTAGATGTGTTGACTGGTCCCTCGTGATATCCTTCTTTCTTGACGTCATATGTATCATGGCCCTTTACTTTCGTAACTCGATAAGGTCCCAAATATTTCGACTTTAGTTTTAGTCCTGGGCCTTGTTGAACTCGTTTAATAACTACAAAATCACCAACTCTATATTTGTTAGGATCTTTTCTTCTCAAATTGTATGTCTTCCTATTTTCGTCCTGGACTTTGAGTATCTGCTTCTTAGCTTCTCTTCGCAAGTCTTCTCTTGTTTCTTCGAATAAAACTTGTGCTTCTTCTTCTATCGCTTTCTTAATTTCAGTTTCCATCTTATTTCGCATCTTCACCCCTAATAATAATTCAAATGGTGTGGTGTTGATACATCTTTGAAATGAGGCATTCACAACTCTCTGCACCTGATCTACGTATTTGTACCACTTGGTAGGATCTTCGTTTGACAATTTGGTCAAAACTGAAATTATTATTGAGTTCACTCTCTCAATTTGTCCATTTGCCCTCGGAAGACCGGTAGTTATCATGAAATGTTTGATTCCTTCATTTTTACAATAGTCTTGGAACTCTTGAGAATTGAATGCTGACCCTCTGTCTGATATTATATTTAATGGATTCCCAAAATTCTTCTTCTGTACTTCTAGCTTTGCTATTACTTCTTTACTAGTAGTCGACTTCGTCGGATAGAGCCATATATATTTCGTAAATGAGTCCACAACAGCGAAAATATGATTGTAGTTTTTATTGGTAGATTCCAGTGGTCCCAAATGGTCAACATGATAAGTTTGTAAAGGAATATCATCTTTTTGCAATGGTTGTAAGAATCCTTCCTGTTTTCCACGTTTTCGGTTTGCTAATAGACATATAACACATGACTGAATACATCTTTCAACCTTCTCTTTCATTTTCGGTATGAAATAATTTCTATGAAGAATTTCTTCTGTTTTCCTTGCAGCGAAGTGTCCTTCCTCATGAGCTTCCTTGATAATCTTTGATTGTATGCTTCTGGGTATAACCAATAATTCATTTCCTCTCACAGCTTTGTAAATTACATCATTCTTCAATAGATAGTCTTCGTATGGCTTCTCTTTCAATATTTCTTTAATAGCTCTTAACTCTGGATCATCATCTTGTGCTTTTCTCATTTGGATCGACGCAATATCACTTGTGATAACCATAATCGGGTACCTGCTAAGAGCATCAACATGGCGCATACGATCTCCTGACCGATGCTCTATGGTATAATCAAATTCTTCCAGGAGTAGTGCCCATCTGGCGATTTGTGGAGTGAGATCTTTCTTGTACATCGTTTTCTGGAACGCAGAACAGTCTGTTATTATTTTAAATTTGGTTCCTAAGAGATAAACTCTAAATTTCTTTAAAGCTTCTATAATTGCCAAACATTCTAATTGGTAAGAGCTGTATTTCTTCTCGGCGTCTGTCGTCTTTTTGCTCATATAATATATCGGATGTAAACTATTATCTTCGTAGGATCTTTGCATTAAAATAGCTCCATATCCTTCTTGTGCTGCATCTGTGTGCAACTCCAATTCAGCACCTCTTCGATAAATATTCAATACAGGTTTACTCGATAATATTTGTTTCAGTTTATTGAATGCTACTCTTTCGCAATCATTGAATCGAAATGTTCGATCTTTCTTCGTGAGATCACTCAACGGTCTTGCAATCAAGGAATATGACTGGATGAATTTCCTGAAGTATCCTGTTAAACCTAGAAAACTTTGAACTTGTTTGATGTTCGTAGGTTCTGGGTACTTCAGTACCGCTTCAGTTTTAGTTTTTGAAGGAAATATCTGTCCATTTTCTATCAAATGACCCAAAAATTCAACTCTTCGTTTTAAAAACTGACATTTCTTCTTATTTATTTCGAGTCCATAATCACTGGCCACCTTCAAAACCATTTTCAATTTCTTCATCGCCTCAAATTCATTTTCTGCAGGAATTATCAAATCGTCCAAATATAACATAACAATTCCTTGTTTTTCAAGATCACTAAAAATTCGATTTATGTAACGTTGGAATATTGCTGGAGAATTGCAAAGTCCGAAAGGTGTCTTCAGAAATTGATATTGTCCATTATGGGTTACGAAAGATGTATACTTCCTACTATTCTCTTCGACTGCAACATGGAAAAATCCATTTTTCAAATCCATGGTAGTGAAAATTCGAGCGTCTTGTAATTTGTCGAGTTGATCCTCTATTAGTGGTAGTGGAAATCTATCTTTCACTATTATTTTATTGATTCTCCTATAATCAACACATAGTCTATAGGATCCACATTTTTTCTTCACCAAAACTACTGGACTTGCATATTCCGAGCTACATGGTTCCACAATCCCTTCCTTAATCCATTCTTCTATCTGTTTGTCCACAACTTCTCTCTCTGCATAAGGTAATCGTCTTGGATTTGAATATATCGGTTGGTCATCTTTGACAGTTATTTTCATTTCCACATCTGTATATTTAATCTTTTCAGGCTTATAATTATTCACTACTTCTAATATATTTTCTTTCAGTTCTGAACTTATGTCTTCTCCTACATTCAATTCTTCAGTTTCATTTATCTGGATATTCAATAACCATTGATTTTCTTGGCGTTTTCTTATAATAATTCCATTTTCATCAATAGAAATTTCGGCTTCATTCAGTAACTCAGTTCCTATGATAGCTTGCATCGATATTGTTTCATTAGGTACAACATGAACTGTAGACACAAAATTGCTACCATCAACTTCAATATATCCTTCAAATTTCCCTAAAGTATTAACAGATGATCTTCCAAATCCGGTCAGCTTGATAGTTGAGTTAGTAAGTGGTGGAGAACCAATGGAGAAGTGAGTATTTTCAGTAATGATATTTACATGACTGCCTGTATCAATCAGCACATTGATAAGGTGTTCGTTCAATCTTACCATCTTATACATTGTCTGAAGATGATTCTGTGTAATTTCATTGACCGAAGGTTCTGCACGGGTCGTCGTTGGGGTAAATTCCTGATTTCTTCGTGGCATATTAGGTTCTGTGCGATTAGTACTATTCACCGACGAACATTCAAATGATTTGTGTCCATACCTATTACATTTGAAACATTTTGCGCCTAATGTTTTGCTTCGACAATCTTGGGATTTGTGTCCATTCATTCCACAATTGAAACAACGGATTCTTGTGTGATTATGGTATTTTTCTTCTGTCCTTTCATCTCTTCTATTCTGTCTATCATTTTTCCATGTATCTCTGTTGGAAGAATAACCAGAATATTTAATTTTATTTTTCATCTCCCCATATATTTTCAGCTTATCTTTGAATTCTTTAAGATTTCTTGCTCCATAAAGTAAAATCTTGTTGGTTTGTTCATCATAGATACCATCGATAACATATTGGATCAATGCATCAGATTCAATTGTACCTCGATTAGCAATTTCTTTCATAACAAGAAAATATTCATGCACATCTTCATTTTTTCTCATTCTTCGTTCAGTCAACATACGATGAACCTTCGCGCTATTCATTTTTGATGAAAATTCACTCAAAAGTGCATATTTCAAGGATTTCCAGGATGTTATACCGGTTTCACCTTGTATAAATAATTTTGCTAAACCAACTATTGATTTTTTGGCGAAAACAAAGGTGCATAAATCGGTCCAACTGAATATTGAACTCATTTCTTCTACATCATTGATCCATTTTTCAACAGAATATGAATTTGTTCCATCAAATTTTTTGATAGAATCTTCCACGTCTCGAAAATTCATGGCGAATGGTAGATTACGCGAAGTTGAATGGAAAGCGGAATCACCCTGTATACTTCCTTGTTTATTTTGTATATAATCTGCTGAACAACCCTGTATACTTCCTTGTTCATTTATCTCTTTATTTGTTGAATCACCCTGTATGCTTTTCGAATTACTCCGATCTCGATCGCCTTCCCTCATTCTATTCCTCAGTATCAAAGTATTTTCGTCATTTTCTTCTTCCTCGTCTTCATCTTCATCTTCATCTTCTTCGTCTTTTTCTAGCTGTGTCTTCAAGTTTTCCAAATTCATAAGATTACCAATAATATCGATAATGAGGTTACTTTTATCGGTATTGTAATCTAAACCCAAAATATTTGCTATCAAAGTTAAATCGCTGATAGAAAAATTATCATCAATGCATTTTAATTTGTGTTCATATTCAACAGATTTCAAATCAAAATTAAAACCGGAAAAAGCTCGTAGTCTTTTCCTGTTATTTCTATCACCCTCAATATCGAAAACAAGTTTATGGAAAGTTTTTATCACTTTGACTGGAGCAACGTTTATGCCGCTCAAAATATTGTCAATGTCACCAAGTGTCACCATTTTCGTAAAAATATCTGATATGGAAATTCGCAAAAAGTCTGTAATTTCAGAACAACAGTGTTTAAAACAAAACGGAATAGAGTTCGTTAGATACCGAAATAGTTTATACAGTGATATACTTCACACTGAAAGTAGTATAGTTCCATAAAATGTCCACTCAAAGTATCTGTTTCAAACTCAAATGATGATTTGAATCATCTAGTTCAGAAATAACAACTATACTTCTGAATGTCTTTCAAATAGCTTAAGCAATAGTCTTTTCAAATCTGCTAAAATGCAAAGCGAAATGCTCACCTCGTATCTTCCTTATGTTACCTGATATTTAATAGTATATGTTGGATGTCTGTTACACCAAAATCATCTTCACTTGGTCTATAGTTCAGATCAGCCCGAAAATGTTACGAATAGTTTTTGAATAACACGCACTTCTACCGAATGATGAAATGATTCTTGTTCTTGACCCCTCTTTCGTCTTTACCGTCTTCAATTCCGTCTCTACCGTCTTCAATTCCGTCTCTTTTGTATTTCCCTCCTTACGTCTTGGTATTCGATTTTTTCGTCGTCTTTTTGTTATTTCGTCTTCTCGTCTTCGTGTGTTATCGTTTTCTCGTCTTCTTATCCAATAGTCTTCCCGTCTTCTTTGATTCTTTTCGTCTTCACGTCTTCGAATTATCCCGTCGTCAAATTGTAAAATTTTTGTCGTCTTTTTCACTTCACTGTCACTCTGACAGGCTTGAACTTATTCGCTCCAAAAAAATGCCAATCCCGGTTGAGCCCCCAAATTTATAGGATTGAGGCAACTTTACGGAACGAATAGGTATATTTCAACATAAATACCGCTAAAATACAACAAATAACACACATATCTTCTTGACACGTCGTACTCTCGTCTTTCTACTATCACACGTCATACATTACTTCTTTCATTCATCTCATTTATATACAGGATGCTATCCTACACTATTGATAGTCAGCAATTTCAGCAGAATGTTGAGTCGAAATATTTGGAATGCTCTGCTCACAACTATCTGTCACTTTCGGTGTATTTTTGATTTCGGAATAGAAATCAGCAGATTTAGTACTGTCAGTTGAATTCGGAATATAGCCTCAGATGTTTCCAATAACAACATACAAACATTTACAATCAATAACTATTCTATTGTAATCTTCTCCTAAAGATGCTAACACAGTTAGCAAAACAAGTGTGGAGACGTTACAAAATAAGTTTGGTTAATGGTAAAGCAGTGTGGTGTAAATAAATAAATCATAATGGAGCATCACCATTTCTTACCACAAAAACGGATTCATGTACCAGTGCTGTTCCGGCACCTGCCTCGGGATCTGATTGGTCCGCACCGGGTGCTGATAGGGCTGCTTCCTATACCCGAAATAGTAGCCGAGATAGACCAGCGGCAGCGAGATGAACACCCACATCAGCAGCAGGCTGATCATGGTGGCGAAGGGTACAGCCCCGCTGCTGGCTTTGCCCCATATGAAGAAGTTGAGGAAGAAGCAAGTCAGGCCGACCACAGCAGGGTAGAGGACCTGAGGAAGGTCGATTCGTAACGATCCATCCATGAATGATGAAAAAATACATTGATTTTGAGAAACGAGGTAACTCTGGAGTGCACCCAATGCACCAGGGTATCGTTCCTAAACCCCTCCCCCCTGTGGTAAATTTTCATATAGTGGTAAATCCATCAATTTGTGGTCTGACTATTTTTTATCACATCATTTAAAATAACTCATAACTCGACTCTTGCACCGACATCGTTTCGGCGACAACTTATGTGAGGTGCTGACTCAAAATAAGACTTTTTTTTCATATAATTATGTTCTTGAATGCACCTCCTAAAATATAGAACCAAATCTTCTGAAAATTGGCATGTCCCTGTCGTTTTAGCAGCCTAACGATAATAGGAGTTTTCTCGTATTTCAACGAATTGCCCATGCAATCATCACTGGTGAATGGTTGATTTATGATCGTGAATAATCCTAGTGTTGACTCATCCGTGATATTTTCCTTTGTATGATTGAATCACTGGTCTCTGAAATTTGGCAGCCTACATCGTTCCTGTCAAACCGAACATATTGTAGATCCGAGTGAATCAACGGCGAAATTGAGACCGGCGACCGGCTCTTACGTAGACATTTGTGGCGTTTTTTTGACTGCAGAAATCGAATGCTAATGGCTTGGTCAACAATAATGGAGAGTAGAAATAGTCAGTGGTTCAGGTTTAGCATTGAATTTTTCGATAGTATATTCTTCCCATACTATTGATTCGAAAAATATTGGGTTGGGAACTAAACTTGTAATAATCTGACAACAATCGGACAAAAAAATCCACTGAAACAGCACCATTGATAATAGAATATTTGTCTGAAATAATATCTGAAATTGAAACATTCATCCAAAATCTATATGATTCCGATTAAAACACAGTGGCGTACATGTTTATTATTCAAAATAGCTCAGAGACAGTTATGTTGCTAATATTGTCGAGAACTTTCCTATAATGGCTTGAGAGGCGTACACAGTTTTTTTCGAGAGGATTCGAAAAGAAATAACACGGGTGAATTTGCACTTACGGATGTTAGAAAAGCTGCCCGTTTCCATTCTCGTCCTTTCATGGTCTTGTACAACCTGGCGGAAAAGTAACCGGCAACAGCGCCATGAATCATGTAGAAAGTAATAGCGGCTGTAGTTAAGGCCCCACGTGACGCTGGGGAGAGCATGCCCAACATAGCAAAAACTAGACAAAAAAAATTAAAATAAGAGTAGCTGATGAATCCTTGATTTTTTTTATCTCTTGAAGCGCACGGAAGGAAATCCCTATAATGTTTGAAGAACATCGTGAGTAGGTACAGGCTTTCCACACAAAAAATTCCTAAAGTTGAAAAAATCTCAATTTTTCACACCCTATTCATAGGGAGAATCTGAAAATAAAATAAAATACAGGGTGTCAAATTTGAAAATCCATATAAGTTGCCCATAACTTTTTTTGCGATGTTCAACTGTTCTTCTGTTATATATAAAATCTACTTTTCAAAAAATATATTGATTGGATGAATAAAAAAGTTAAGGAGTTCAAAATATATATGAGAAAACCCTGTATCTAGGGAGGAAAGGAAGAGGAGGTTGGTATAGGATTTTTTCTTGAACTTTGATGAAGCTAATACTCACAAATGGTTATTAGTGACATGAGGAAAATTTGGATGCCTGATCCTATCAAGGCGGCGAATAATCGTGAATTTTTGGGAGGCCTGAAAACATCGCCATGGACAAGTTTCCAACCAGTTTCTTCGATCGTTTCGTCATAACTTTCGTCGGCATTATATTTCGCGATGTCTCTTCTTAGTGTCCTGACCATTATCATCGTCAAAATGCCTGCAATTTTATTTTTCCAGAAATTTTATTTGTCGTGAGTTTTAATATGTTAAAAATCTAAAACAGCTGTAGATTATAAACACAGGTATAGAATCCAAGAAAATAACAATGCATTTTTGAAATATTGTAATTTGTGTTCAAATGTGAATTAATATTTGAACTTCGTTGAATAGATAATCAATAAATAAATCAAAAGTGAATAAATAGACTTCATAGAGTATCAGACTTGAAGAAAAGAAGAAAAAAACCTTATTTTCAAAATCTGATATTATTTGATATTCATATCAGAACCAAGCTGGATAGAAATGATAGAATATGGTGTAATCACAGACAGTGTTTTGTTTCTCCTAAAATGCTTGACCACAATAATGGCATATTTGTTCTCAGTTGTCCGCGAGATGGCGACGCTTCTAACAGATTTCTCTCATAATAATAATAATATAATAAATAGTTTATTCACACAATTATAAAATAATCAATAGGTAACATATTACATCACATTACATCATGAAACAGAAAACAGTGCTTACACACCACTTGCATCAGAAATAATATCATAACATTCATGACATTACCTCAAAACAAATGAGCTCAAATTTGAAAGTAGGAAACTGTAATTTTGGGGAATTTTAATCATCATCTGTTCTACCAACCTTGAATATTGGTTGAGATTTCGCCATCTAACGGGTAAAACGCGACCTAAATTCCGCGATATAATAAAGAATCCTTCTGTCAAGTAGGCCGTAGGTCAAAAACTTTGACAGAAAAACAGTAGATGGGATTTGATTGGAGTTTCTACACCATCTTCTGTTCATCCTAATCTGAACTATTTCAGATTTCTCATCCAAAAACATGAAATGTTTGATTTATACAAATGTCAATAAAGTGAATCAATTAGGAAATTTACTGAATACTGGGTGTCTAAGATATTCAATGTGCCATAATTTCAGTTGTTGATGAATGATTGTACAGTCTTACTAGTCAACTGGAGCAGCTCCAGCAAAAAACATACAATATGTGCTGTTGGCCCCAATAATGGTCAAATGCACGTGGCGGATATTACTTGCTCAAGGCACTCCAACTGACTTTGGAAAGAATGCCAGCCATCAATAAAAGAAACAAAAATCTAATAAATGTTTTCAGAGAAATTCAATTTTATGTTTTTATAATAAATAAAATGAAGTGGCCACACATACAGAGTTTACTATAAAATTAGGTGTACCAGAATATGTCATCTTCATTGAGTTTGAATCATCTCCATTATAAATCCCTTTCAGTTATAAAAACCCTGATGGAAAACAGTGTATTTTACCTGCTAAGAAGAAAATGACAACAATACTGTTTATAATGGAGAACCAATGGATTTGGGCATCACTCATGACCAAATATGTGTCCCATCTAGATGCCCAGCTTACAGAAGATTCCTCCCACTCCACTTCATAAGTGAAAAATAGTTTAGTGCCACCTACAGGGTCCACAATTTGTGGTGATGGTTTGGATGGAAACTCACATGATTTTCCATCAGTGAATTTCAATTCCTCCAAGGCCACTGATTTGGCTTGGATGCCAAAACCCACCACTCTGTATATATCACTGAGAAATGCATAAAATTAATATAGAAATTGAGACCATTAGAAGATATTATCTGCATAAAAACAGCAACTTACGGTTGTGGTTTGTGATATAGTAGAGTCAGCTTCAAATGATTGTTGATGAAATTTCTATCTCCCACTGTATTTCCTAATCTGTAGCCATGTTCAAATAAAACTTCATTGAGGTCTGAATTGATGATTTGTGTGGCAGCAGGCAAGTTATCTACCAACCTGAGCACAAGAAAAAATCAAATCAGTACATTTTGAAACCAACATTCTAACAGACTTGAATCCAATTGAAATTGTAGGATCTTTCCATAAGATGAACTTACAAATGTACAAAATATTCATGTTGTATCCTGTCAATGACAATTTGAGACTCCCCAACACCCCAATGAATTGGTTTGTCAGGAGAATTGCAGAGTAAACTGCACGAAACTGTCTCAGCCATCTTGACCACATAGGGAGTGTTCACAATTCTGTCACCTCTCAGAACTTCCCCTAAATTCTCAGATTTGTAGTGTATGGCATCAGAGCCTCCTTTAGGCAGGCAAAAAGGTAGGGAATAATACTCATAAGGTAGCAGGGTGTTGATACTGGTCATTTTCACTGCCTTCACTTCTATGAGGTCTCCCTTTTTGAAGTCTGTTGGGGCCATGCCCGGTACATAAAACTGGTGACTTTGTGATATCCACGTCAGGAAAACTATTTGAATGAATAAATAAGATTCCTGAAAATTAAATATGTTGCTAATATGTAATAGATGATTCATAACCATACCACTGATACCTGGGCGAACATTTTGATACTGATCTTGTACTTAAATGGAGAAATGGTTTTCCGTTGTTGTATATTTTGAAAAATCCTCGGGAAAATCTATCTGGAATTTTGGAAATCCATTTTTCATAAATGTAGAATTTTGAGAAAGCAGGATTTGAACTAAGGGTCAACTTATCACACAGATTGCTCTTGAATCAGTTGAATCACAGCACGTTCGATTTGTGAAAAATGAGGGACTATTGTAATCAGTGTAATCTGTAATAAAATGTTCCGTTTTTCTACTATTTTCGCCACTTTTCACTCGACTTTTTAGTTTTTGACATATCTCACTTTAGACTTTAGTTTGAAACACAGTGTCACTGTCAGTGTCCATGAATATTTCGCTGTCAGTAGAGATCAATAGTTGCGTTTTATTATTTGTTTCATTCTGGTAACGGCGGTAGGAACCCTTGGTTAGGAACAGAATGACGTTTACGAAAAAAAACGAGAAGTTTCATGACCTGGCATGAGATGAAAGATGCATTGGGGCTCTGAATAATTTCAAAATCATGATACCTACTAGAGTTTGAAACTTAAGTAAATGAATCAACGCATATTCGGATCAGTGATTGTGGTGATTGGAAAAAGTTCTCGGAGATCGAGAGAATTCATTTCATCTGGGAATGAAGATATGAAACCTTTCTTACTTGAAAGAATCATGAACTTGTGAACCTCACGATAAAAATGTATTCTAAATGTCATCCACATTCGTAAAGTTTCGTTTTTCGTCAAACTAATTCAATTTTTTGACAACTGTCAACAGTCATTCCTCGGCATTCCTTGTAGTGAGACGGAATGGAGAGTAGCAACCGGAATTGGAAAAGTTGCAAATAAAACGACACATAGAGCCTGTTCGTTTGTGCTTGCTCTACCTGCTGAACTTTCACTGTTTACATTATGTCATGAACAGAGAAAACTATGGGAAAAATCAACGTGTGCGTTTTTCATTCCAACATTTTATCATGCGCATGAATCGAAAAAACCATCAAACTGTTGCAAAATTCCGCTGGAATGTTGATGGACATCCATCAAACTGTTGTAATAAAATGCGCACTTTTTAATCGCTTTTCGAGAATCCAGCAGTTTGGAGGAGATTGACATGACAGTTGACACATTTTAGTGTTGTTTTTTGGTTTGATTTGATAGAAAACAATTTATATTGAGGATTTTTGAGATTCTTGAGAGATTTTAGAAGAAAGAGTCAGTGTTAATCAATAAAATCGAATTAGCCTCTTCTGATTCTCAAGATACATGATGACTGACACACAACAAAATCCGTGTTTCCATCAATGTGTTGTATAAACCATTGTTCAATCCTTCCAGCATAAATACCAACAGAACAATTGGTGACGTCACGACAAAAAACCGCATCTATCAGTGCGCACTTTCTTCGATGGAATGAAAAACACGCCCAACTTTCCAATAACGAACAGCTGAGTGATTCTGGTGACGGAATCGGACAAATAAAACGCAACTATATTGTCAGCAGTGTCATCAGTCATCATTGTCACCACTGTCACCTGTCACCAGTAAACAACAGACTCGTATTTTTGTGTATTTTCAAATTTTAAGTTTTAACGATCCTCGAATCGTATACATGTTGATTGATTTTGAGGTTTCTAAAAAGGTGCAAAAAAATTAACAGCGAAAGTATCATCTTCAAAATGACCTCGGCAGCCCAAAAAAGCAAATCAGCGATAACTCTCAAAGGCTCATCCGCAATAGTCTGTGACTATTTGAGTAAGTATATTTATATTTCCATCAACTGCAGAATTTCTGTAGTTCTCACATTTCCAATATTTTTTGTAGACTTTGGCATCAATTCCATTTTATTTCAACGAGGCTTGTATCCCCCTGAAAACTTCACAGCTGAAGAGGAATATGGTTTAACGATTTTGATGTCCACTGATAACAAAATCAAACATTTCCTCACCACTACATTGGGAAAACTGAAAGGTACAGTATTGTAGTTGTTTTTGTCTCAAAGTATTTTTTCTATTCACAATTTTTTTGTAGAATGGTTAGCTGAGAAGGTTGTGAACAAAGTTGCTTTAGTGATAACCAATGTAAAAACACTGGAAGTCATGGAAAGGTGGGATTTCATAGTTGAATATGAAGCAGACTCCAAGGGTGAAGCTGAGCAAGTATCTGAGAAGCCCTTGAAGCAAATCAAGAATGAAATCAGGGATGTCCTCAAACAAATAGCATCATCTGTAGCCTACCTGCCACTTTTAGACTGTCTATGCAGTTTTGACATTCAAATTTATACAAAAGACAATTTGCAGATGCCAGATGAATGGGCAGAAGCAGAACCTGCTCATATAAAGAATGCACAAACTGTAAAAATGAGGTCATTCTCCACACAATTACACAAGATGGACACTGTGGTAACTTACAAAAATGAAGACTGATTATGATTTCTCTTAATTTCTCAATGTTCAGTATTGTATTTGAACTATTTTATGTGAATAATGTAAGTAAATAATTTTTCCTAGTTTTAGTAAAAAAAAATATGAATTTTATGAAATTGTTTTTTTTATGAATCTTCTCAATTTCTGAAAACTGATGTAATACCATTGATGGATACAAAAATCAAAAATTATTGACATTGCTTGCAGTTTTTTGGGAAGAAATTTACCACCCTTGGTATAGGAAATAATGAGGATTTTGTCACTATTTTATGTTTTTATTTAGTTATTGTCACTGAATACATTTCATAAGTAGATAGTTTTTGCAGTAAATACCTGTGAATATACCTGGTGACACAGGCTCATGGTATACCCCTCTTTTCTTTCTTGTTCTTTAAGCTATATTTCTGAAATTTGCAACATTGAATATGCTCACTAGAGGGCACAATCTCACTCTTTAGGATTATTTTTCATCTACTGGTTTTCCTGCAAATGACATCAACTTTCAATTTTTAGATGGAGCAAATTCAACAATACTGGGTTTGATTGGGTTATCTCGAAGGATTACAAAAATATTTGCAAATATTGTAAGTGTTCCATTTGAAAATCGAAAATTTATGTCATTTCTAGGAAAACTGGAAGATGAAAAAAAAAAAACGAAAATGTGAGAAAAAGCCCTCTAGTGAACTTTTTTGATGTTCCAAATTTCAGGATAATGCTAGAAAACCAAATGAGAAAAGGTTGATACCATGAGTCTATGTTCACATTTTTATCTTTGTCTCAAAATTAAAAGGGCTGTTATGGAATATTTGATCACCTACATATTATGGCAATGTGAAACTTTTAAATTCATGTTTTTTATTAGGTAAATGTTGCAGCATTAGCAAATTGCAAGAATAACAAATAATAATACATTTCTGACTATACTAATCTCATTTATATAATTTTTACAGCAAATAAATTATTTTTCATACATTTTATCACATCCATAGCTGACCTAAACTTGTTAATAATTATAACCTAAACATTTAGGTATTTTATATTTTATTACTAGGCAAAATGACTGCTGGAAATGGTAGATAAACATTAACATATTTTTTGCCTGAAAAAATATGAAATGTAATATCGAAAGTACTTCCCTTCAAGCAGTATTAACATGTTATCAACCTTGCCTTGCACTAAAATATATTTTTGCATCAACTAACAATTTAGTTGCAAGGAACACATTTTCCTCACAATTCAACAAATCTTGTACATCCTCTTTTATACCATATAATTGTATACAGGGTGAGTCAACGGTATCTGTGAACGATAGGAATAAATAATGATCATAATTTTCTGACATCAATTTCAGAAATATGTATTCAGCCTAAATAAACCATTATTTATGATTATCATAATTATTTCTAGAGATTTGCAAGAAATTGGAACTATTGACTCACCGTGTACAAATAGTAATTATTCATAGCTTATAAATAAATAAATCTCACCTGCACAATAAAAAAACTTAACTATATCACGATAAATAGCCTCCGTGAGATTCAATAAAGAGTTATACTTACATATCGACTATTCACCGCTATCACATATTGCGAGTATTCTTGAATAATACAGACATTTATACAGATTGCGCGAATACACCAGGCTAGATTTACAGAAAAAAATATTGTAACTGAACACTGAATAGTGTTTTCAACACATCTATAACCGTTCAACTCCTAATTGAGACTGGAATGGTCCGTTCAAGAACGTGTTTTTGTGTGTTCACACCCACTCGATCGTTCGTGTGCATCGTGTCTTCCGTTTAAGGTTCGATATCGCTTCCTATAGGTCGCGTGCACGAAGACCGACCCTGGAGGCAAAATATTGAAACACAACCTCATTCTTCTGTGAATTATTGAAACACAACCTCACTTTTTTATTTGGTTACAAAGGAATCAAAAGGTTGAAATAGTTTTTCACAATATTTTGGCATACGAATCGTGTTTCTTGCGTTATTCATTAATTCAAGCATGCCTTCGCATTGTGCTGTTGTACAATGCACAAAAAATGCAGCAAGAGACTAGGGAATATGATTTTTCAGGTAAATAGTAATCTCACATAGTTATCATTATGAAATGTTGTCATTCCTTATTAAAATTCCTTCTGCCTTCTGCCACTTCTGCAATACAAGCTAATGCTGCTAATAGATTGAAAATGTCTACAACACACACGATCGTCAGCATGTCAGACCAGTCCTCCAGATTGATTGCATGTACCCAATCTTCTTGCATTATTTTAGAAATTTCAGGTGTATTTCTATTAGCTCCTATCGCAGAAGGAATTCCGATGAAAAATCAGAGAAATTATCAAATTTCAAAAATGAAAACTATATGTGAGTGACTATAGTAGGTACTTACTTTTGAATCATAATGTACCATCCGGATTTCTTCATCTTCCGCTGCAGTTTTTGTGCATTTTACAACAGCACAATGTGATGGCATTAGCGAATTGATGAATAGCGGAAAAATACGATTCATATGCCAAAATAATTGTGGAAAACTATTTCGATCACTTGTAAACAAATATGTTTTGCCTCCAGGGTCGGTCATCTGACAGTTCTTGCACGCGACCTATGAATCCCAGAAGTTCCACCAGGTGCTCATGCACCCTGACAGTGACATAATGGTGTGCAAAATAATCAAGGCATACAACATAAGATTGCATGAATTCAAAATAAAAAATTCGAATCGGGTGTCAATTCAGTTGAAAATAATGAATGGCATCTAACACGAAATTTAATATCGGAAACAAAGTAGATTACTGAAATTTTTGTGTCCTACCTGAATGTGTCCCCGCCTCCCTTTATCATCGTGATTGTCAACGTCAAAACTAATCTGGAATAATTTTTCGCGATATTTTTTAATTTTGTGCTCATTTTCTGTTTATATCAACAAAACACAGGGTGGCTAAGAAAACATATTTTTTTTATGAATGGATCTAAATTCGATAATAATATATTAATGATATATCTTTTTGAATTGATGAGCTTATTCATTATATTAAAAAAATATATATAAAATCATTTCATTCAAAAACGGAACTTTTTCGGTCATCCTGTTTTTTGTTGATATAAAGTAAAAGTGAGCACAGATTCGAAAAATTCGAGAACAATAATTATTCCAGGAATATTTTTTGAATAACTGAAAAAGGGGGGTGACATTTAAGTGAGACACCATGTACCTATACCTTTTTGCTTTTTGATATTGTAAGTTCTTTCTATATGATGAGTATAATATATGTTTATATAATTTTCGAATTATGATAATATTCGTCTCAATTTGAAATTGAAAAGATATAGTTTGTGTATTGACTGTATATGAATATATAGTAGGCACCTACAACAAAATCAGGATGTGTTTGGAAGTACATACAGGATGTTTCATAATATGTGCGCAGAACTGCAGGATGTGATAGCTCATCCAAAAATATGTTAAAAGTTTACAGTAACTAACCCTCTGAAATGCAGCATTTTCGAGATACAGGGTTTTGAAATAAAAAAAAATAGTCATAATTGATGAAGATTCTGAAAGGGTAGTGGGTGTTTTTCGCCCCAACTTCTACGCCACTGAAAAAATTGAATTTTGAGCCGCTTATGAGAATATTTTTTAAATTTCGCTGTTTTCTGTGCGATAAACATAATTTCAACACTCTATATCTCGAAAATGGTGCTTTTTAGGGGGTAAGTTGAGGACACAATTTTTTTCTCCAATTTTTAAGCGAACTAGCTAATCCTGAAGTCCTGCGCATATATTTTGAAACACCCTGTATAATGAATTCACCCTAAAAAAAAAATACCTGCTACATGCTCAGTTCAGTGTATTAATTCTGGAAGGCACACTTTTCTCATCATATTAAATTTTTTATAATCATACATATTTGAATAAAAATTGTCAAATCAGCATTCTTGTTCTTCAAATGGGACTCTTTAATTGCATATATTAGGTGGTATCGATCGACCTCCGTCAAACCTACATGGTATAAACATTTTTTTTTCGAAATATTACCCTGAAGATGAGAAAAAATGTGCCTTCAGTATTTTTCCTGTCCATGGAGCTATTTGAAATTTGATGATTTGGGAGATGAAATGATTTTTTTTAATTTTCAAAATTCTTACTGTAATAATAAAAAATTGATATTTTTTTGAAATCGTAGGTACTTGTAACGTGAACAAAATCCAAAACCGGCAATTACAAATATATAAGCAACTTTCATGAGTAGGTATATACATACATACATAAAAATTCATCACAATATCAACAGGTTCATTCAAATGTTGATAACATTCCTGTGTAGGTATGGTAGGTAGGTACAGTTTTTTCAGAGTAGGTATTATTCAAATTGATGACATAAACATTATTGGTTTTTATAAAAAAATAACGTCAGGTTCACATTATTTGAATTTGATCATTGGGTCATTGTTGCAGTTTTTGAACAAATTTCTAAGCCTACTTGTCACTTGTCCTTTGTAATCTGAAATATTCATATCAAATTTCTCCATCTATCTTTTTGGTACCAACTTCTGTCACTATGGGAAGTGTCAACAGTGAAAACCAAAGTACAAAAGACAATTCGCCAAGAATATTTGTTTTCCATTTTCATGTTGAAAACGGGAGCAGATTCGTTTCCGAAACGTCCTAAGAGAAGTGACATTTCATATTTTTCAATATACTCATATATATATTTCTTCAAACATTTCTCAAAGAAGTTGTCACTGACTATCAATCGAATTTTTCTTTTAGGTTCGTAATATTGCATTTTCTATCGCATTGAGATTTTTGGAAATATCTGATTTGTCCTTACTTTATTGAAATAACACATATTTTTATTCATAGAGAAGAGGAGAGACAATCACAAAAAAAATTTTAAGGGTAGTAATTGAGTATACCTACCTACATAAACCACACTTAGGGTTTAGGAGACACTCAAATGAACTATTTCATTTTGCGTATTATGTTTAAACTCTGCATCCATAAAAATTGCCATGTATATATTCACAGGGTATTTAAAAGTTGAAGTTTTTCTAAACACGACAGCAAATCAGTCAAATCCTGTGAGTAAAACTACTATACTAAAATGAAAGAAATACACTCGTCATGCACGTTTCAAATCATTCGAACTATTTGTTAATTTTGTATCGACCTTCATGTTTATATTTTCATTATTTTTCAGAATATTATCTATGTCGCTATAATATAGAAACACCGTCAACTTGAAAAACACCCTGTATATGTTTTTTGTTCATAGTTATTTGTGCTGCCACAGTTTCATAACGTTTTGTTGAATACTGTCATAGTGTCATATAAATGTATATATGCATGGTAAGTAAACGTAGGTACCTAAATTCTTCGAGTATTTACAATATCCACTACTTTTAATGCAAATAATCTTTGGTATAGTTTCCACTGCATGGAGTTTTCTTTCCGTTTTTTCCCCATTTTCTGCAACCGGGCATTTCAATAATCATTTCTGTTTTGCCTACCATGTTCATGATTCTCCATGTATTAGTCTTGATATCGATCCTAAAATATAAAGAATTTACATTATTTTTGAAATTGCGTACTGTATAATTTTCTTTACTATATAGGGTGTTTCATAATTGGATGTCAATATTTGGGGAGGCGATTCTTGGGCCCATTCTAAGAAGACAGTTTCAAATGAATGTATGACCTAAACGTCCTAACTTTTGAGATACAGGGTGGTAAAGTTCTAAAAAATTAATATTTTTTTAATTAATATCTGTAATACCACTTCAGATATTCTAATGAAATTTGGCATACATGTACTATGTATCAAGAGCCATCAGTTAGTGTACCACATTTTTTTTGTGGCCACCAGTGGCGTTCGTATGGAAGTTCACATACCTATTTTGGCAGACATTGATGGTACGCCACTGATTAATCTCGAAATTGAAATCATTCCTGAAACATTGATGAAACATTTCTAAGCAAATTTGATCACAATAATTTTTTCAATTTGATGCACGGTTTTCGCTTAAAAAAATAAAATGCTTCTCACTACATGATTATAGCAATATCGTTAATATGACAATATCACAATGCAGAGAAATAGATTTTATTTTTTAGATCAAATTTCAGAGATACAATTCATAGTTTATGAACTTCGTATTCGTATTGGGTATTTTGGAATTATAACTTTTCATTGTAGTACGCTATATTAATTTTTGAGAACTTTACCACCCTGTATCTCAAAAGTTAGGAGGTTAGGAATGGGCACAAGAATTGCCTCCTCGAATATTGACATTTAATTATGAAACACCCTGTATACACAAAAATTACGTTTTTTTACAAACCATTTTCTGGAATATTCGTTTTGAAATCATAATAGTGAAACCTACACGTGCATAATTATCAAACTAAGATTAAAAGGAAAACATTAATCTACAAAATGTGTGCTATCTACTCAAACTAAAATATACTGTACTATAGGTAAAAAATGGAGAAATTTAGTAACAAATCATTTTTGTGCCAAAAATGTTATCCTCTCCACCAGTATCAAAAGCGAAAGTTTTGGCACAAGTTCTTGAAATAGCTTTCGGCACTCAAATTAGGCCTTGAAACTTTTTAATTCTTGTGTTTGAGAATGCTATTTTTCATTCCGAATTTGCCAGAAACTCTCAGTTTTATAGTTAGTTCAAGGATTTTGATTCTTCCAAATTAGACAAAAGTTTTTGAAAGCTACTTCAGCTGAACATAATACGTCAAGTTATATCAAAATTCAAAACATAGTTATCGTTAATTCTACAATAAAGTATAGGGTGGCTTTAGATATATTATACAGGGTATGCCACGACGAGCCTACACTATCTTTATATCGAGAATCAGTCGGGAGAAATCCATAAAAATGTATATTTTCGACATTGCAGTGTTGCCGCTTCTTCCAGAAAGTAGTAGCAATATCGATATTTCAAAGGGAACACCCTGCATTTTATCGCATTTTTAGATTCTCCCTGAAGAGCTGATTTTATCTATCTATCGGAGAAGATTACAGAGATATAGGGTGTTCAAAATCGAGATTTTTCAACTTTAGGATCTTTTCGTCTCGAAACTTTTCATTATCGGTCAAAACGGCTCACATGTCCCGATCTCAACTTTTGAATAACTATTTACTGATATTTAATCGGAACAGGGTGGTTCAAGATTCAGAATTCTGATCACCCTCTATTTGTTCCGATTAAATATCAGTAAATAGTAAATCGAAAGTTGAGATAGGGACATGTGAGCCGTTTTGGCCGATAATGAATAGTTTCGACACAAACAAATCCTAAAGTTGAAAAATCTCGATTTTGAACACCCTATATCTCTGTAATCATTCTCGATAGACCCCAAGTGTGATGTGTCGATGAAATCAGCTCTTCAGGGAGAATCGAAAAATGCAATGAAATACAGGGTATTCTATCTGAAATAACAAAGTTGTTACAATTTTTTGATAGAAGCGGCAACCCTGCATTGGTGAAAATATTTTAAATGAAGAGAACATATTCTAAAATATAAGCATGCATAGTTTCATGGATTTCTCTAGACTGATCCTCGGTATAGAGATAGTGTAAGCTCGTCGTGACGTACCCTGTATACACGTATTTATATTATTATGAGATTTTTACGAGGATAAACTTATTGGAAATTCTTACCGAGAAAAATTTAATTGAAAAGTCACGGTATAGGTACTTCTGAAAAATCGAATTTATCCTAAAAAACAAGAAATATGAGAGTTGAGTGAGAGGTACAATTTCAAAGTCATAATAATTTTGAATTTCGGCGAACACACTTGAAATATCAGTCAAAATCGTTATCTACTCAAAACATGCTCATGTACAAAATGTTAGGTTAAAGTACATCTGAAACTCACAACAAATCTAAAAGAGACATTAGTAAGTTATTGAAGAAAACAATTGGTTAATTCTAAAAGAAATCAGGATAAAAAACCTTTGAGTTACATACCTATCCAGTATTTACAGCAATTTTTTCCACATGTGGCTTCCAAATTTCGTCCGTTACATATAGGTATACGAAAATAACACCACAAATGTAATATCGTTTCCATTTATTAGAGATTTTACAACTATTTTAGGTTTCGTTATATGATTTTTTTTTCGTTTTTATCGTTTGTTGTGAGTATAAGATGCAATAAATAAATAATATCTACAAGACTTTATACAAAATTATGTAAAATATCGGTCCCTGATAGTTTAGGTAAACTCATTTCTCCACCAGAATCCAAAATTATAAAGAAAATGTTATTATGATGAGATATAACATTTTCTCAAAAAACAAATTTCACATACATGGTATATGATTACAAAAATTATAAAAATAAATATTCATTTAACAACTCTATGAGATAACCTTTTAGTAGGTATTATTGTTGAAATCATCTCCATGAGACCAAAAATGCTCACAATTTTTCAAATTCTGGTGAGAATTTTCAACCAAACAAAAATGACTGCGCATTGACTTGGAGTCAAATTATGTAATATAAACAGTCTTATATATTAGGATAGTTTACAAATATACATAAGTTCTCAGGAATTTGTATATATGTACATCGGTAACAATTTACAATTCTCCCTTTTTGGAAAAGTCCACCACATTTTTTTCTTTTTAATTCGTTTCAGCAATTGTATTTCGTCGAAAGACCTAATTTACAAGAGTATAATTCAGGTTGGCGATACATACTGGAATTAGTGGGGACTTTGTTTTCACACCTTTGTCCATCGGTTCCAGCAGGGCATCTGAAAAAAATATATAGGTACGATCAAATAGTATAATATACAGTGTCACACTTAATATGAAGACACCCATTCATTTCAGTCATTGATTTTTGGTACAGACGTAGAACGTAGACCTTCATGGGACGCGATATTTTGCTTCGCGTTGGAGATACCGAAAAGTTACTTGAGAAAATTGCTTAAAATAACCATTATTTGAAAATCGGACTTATTGAATATAAAAATTACAGAAAAAAATCAAATTTCAAATGTTGGGTGGAAATTCGGTGTAGGGTCAAATTCGATTTCTAGGCAACGTTTTCGAATAAATTTATTCGGTATAAGGCAAAGCAAAATATCGTGAGAGGATTGCGAGTGCAGCCCATGAAAATGACTAAAATACAGGGGTTTCTTCATCTTAAGTTTATCACACTGTATATAAGGAGTGTAGGAAAGTGACATATTCATCTACCACTTATGAATCTAAAAGAGGTAGCAAGAGGAAAAATTACAAAATCACTTTATATACAAATTCATGAATAAACGGCAAAGTTGCGCAATTTTATGTGTAACAATATACCGTGTTAAAACTTGAAAAATCCCGAATACTATCGGAGACATCAGGTATAAAAAAAATCGACATTGATCAAAATGAATGACACGTTATCGTGGATCCTGGATATTTTATTTGATTTTGTCACACCTTTGATTTTCCCAAAAGCTATGAGCTATCACAAATTTTTATTTTCGAATGTTCCGTTTACAAATATTGACATTCTCTGTATCTGTTCTATATCCAATAAGAAGCAGTCAATTTTTGTAAACGATACATTCGAAAATAAAAATTTTTGTCACAGCTTTTGGGATATGCATTGGTGTGAAAAAATGCGAAATAAAAAATCCAGGTCTGTGCTTGAAAAAAATAAGCTGCGACGGTTTCTGGAGGACGAAACGTTGAATTTCAGATTTGAGAAATTCAACTTGTAGGGAAAATTTTCTTCGAACTACTCGAAAGACTCTCCTTTCTGGAATACAGACTTTTGTATTTGAAACCAAGCTTTTTCTCTAAATTCAGACTTTCTCTTTGAATTAAAACTTTTTCTTTTGACTCGACTTTTCGACTTTTTCCTCCGAATTCTAATCCAAAGAAAAAAGTTTGAATTCATAAAATAAACAAGAATTTCGACAACAGATTCAGATCATCATTGAAAAACCGAGTGAAAAACCCCCTGGATCAGTGGGAGTATTATCAAAATTTGAACTTACTCGCATCTTCTCAAATTCATTTCATCTTGAAGGCATCTTCCCTCATTCAGACAAAAGTCTTTCTTGTACATGTCGTCACATTCTCGACTATCTGAAACATGGTTAGAAAAATTAGTGCTACATACATTCTTTTGACAATGTCGTACAATGTTCCCGAAAAAAAAACATATACATATACTCGTCGGATTATGAGAAGCTCTTTTCATACCGATGTAGCCATTTTTTTTACAATCACGCAATCAAAGTAATTTTTTGAGGAACATTGTATTTGATTGTTCATGCATGAAGGATAGAGATAGGGTGTATAGACATTACAGCAGTATAGCATAAATGGAAAATTCCTAGAGTGAAAATGATATTGTTCTCCAAGCGACAGGCGAAGTGACTTTTTTCTGACACCTAACAGGCAGGAAAGTTGTACTTTCTCTGCCTACGCAGGAAAAGTTTGTTGTTATGCAACGTTCCAAGAAATTTGAATGAAATGGATAATCAAAATTGACACTAAAATTGGGTGAACACAAAATTGGTTTCATAACATTGGAGAAAAAATTATATGTTTCAGACGACAGGAAATATAGATTGACTATTCGGCAGTCAATCTGCTACTTTCCTGCCTAGTAAAACAATAGTTATTTTTGTATCCAGTGCGCGAAATGCCACTTTGGTGATCGAGAACTGATTTTTTTAACGAGGTGCAGCTGAGTTTTAAGTGTCCCCCTTGAGAATAAAATTTACCCGTCTTCTCGATTTTTCATATTATTTGCTGGAAGGAAGATATTGAGGGTGTGAAGTTTTGAAATTGTCACCCTGTATGATGTTGAAGTGGCTTAAAAGGCCTTATTAATTATTAAACATTCAGATATAAATGATTTCTTGGATGTTTGCTCGATTGAGGACCATAAAGTTAAAATATGTATAAAAGTCTCATTTAGTTTACATACAATGCGCGAAGTATGTACTTCACGCATCGTTTTCCTTCGCGCACAGCTGGTGTCGTTGTAACGTAGGAATCTGAAAAGAAGTGTCATTTTTTGACGTTTGAAGAAAAATATCTATTTAATGATTGTGACTGAAGAATAAATAAGAAAATTTAGTTAAAGTTGTAGTTGCAATGATACAGTTACTTTCCAGTTTCAGCGATCATCGAGATATTTCGTTGATGTTATTTTATACGACATACCGGCATGTTTTGAAACATACCTATCATATTTTCGAAATTGGCATCAAAATATGCATAGGTGCACTTGCAAAATAAGTATAGGTTTGGCGCCAGTATATAGTTACCCAACGTCTTGGCATTCTTACAGTTGTAACGCTGGTATGCGCTGGTTTTATATAATTGATTCATTACCTGAAGCCAAATGTTTGGTTTTGTCATGTTGACTGATGAGCATAACATTCATACCTCTGAATTTCAGATGTTCATTTGCAAATTTAAATGTGAGCTTCACATTCCTACTATGAAAAGGGAGATCTTGAACAACTGCATTCAGTGCGAATTTGGGTGAGTTCAAAGTATAATTCATGTAATCACGAATTCAATTTATGCATGAACTACAATATCGACATAGTTAAATCACATGATGAATATAAATAATCTCTAAAGTAGCTCGCTCACTCATATCTCTGAATCAGAGATTAACAGAAAATCAGTAAAAATCTCGTGAAATAACATAGTGAATCTATGTAAATTATTTGTGATCTCAAATGATTTTATATAGGTTACAAATAAACAACAAAAAATCATGATCAGTGAACGCTTGAGTGAATCCGAATATTCGATCCTCTAGGATTGTCCACCCCAGGGTACGTAAATGATCTCATTATTATTAAACAATAATTGTATACTTATTCATTTTCCTCATTTTCACGACTACACCTTTCCCAGTTGTATCTCAGAAAGTGTCAATTCAATTTCGGAAAGCGTCAATCGAATTCCTAATGATATTTTCTGAAATACAAATGACACTTTCGGAAATTCAATTGACTATTTTGAAACACAATTGACACTTTCTGTAGTACATGAAAGTCCGTGGACCGACTATCGACATTTTGATGAAATATGTTCTACGAAATATTTCCGTTTTTAATGATCACAACAGTACATTCAACGCCGTATGAGCACACCTGTACAAAACTTCACCGACTGTCGTTCGATTCAAATGAAGTGTGTGTGTATGATGTGTGTGGGAAGGAGGAAAGTTAAAGGGGTTGATAGATGCATAGATACCGGTAGAAATTATGCTCTCACTAGATCGGTGTTGCAGCAGGTAGCTCTTGGACAGCGTTTTGCCATCTGGACTCGTCGCGACGCATTCGTACTCGCCTAGGAATTCGGCGCCGGACTTCTTTATGATCAGCTTACTTTTTTTCCTGAGAAAATACTAATTAGTTTATTTTTCTACCATACACAAGGTAAATCATTGTTTGAATATTTAACAGAAAACAACTACTTTCCTGATGGCAAATACCACAGTACATTGAATTATATCTACAATTTTTTTTCTACAAACGTCAAAAAATATAGTTCAAATGTAGTATGATGATCAGCTTAATAAAAAAATAGTGTTGAAGTGGCTTAAAAAGCCTTAATTATTGTAAAACATTTATAAATAAATGATTTCTTGATGTTTTTAAATATTTGCTAGATTGAGGACCATAAAGTTTAAATACAATAAAACTCATATGGTTTACATACAATGCGCAGAGTAAGTACTTCGCGTATCGTTTTACGTAACGTAAGAAACTGAAAAAAAGTGTCACTTCGCAAATTTGAAAATTACTTTTTAAATCATCATTTTTTAATGAAAATACTTGACTCACCGAAAAACATATCCGTGAAACATCATTTCCAGGAGAGTAGTTGTTTTCTGTTAGAAATTTAACAATGGTGTGTACGGCCAAAACTAATTACAGAATTTAGTTGTACAAGTACAGGTAGATATAACACTAGGAGAAAATTTTCCTGGATAACGAAGATCCATCCAAAAATATACTATATGTAGATAGTTCAGTTTCCATGTGACCAAAATTTCACAGAGTTATATCAATTGATAACCCTTCAGTCAGATGTTTATCTTTGTGGACGAATATCTAAAAAAAGAGACCGATTTAGAAAAAAGAACTATCTTCTAGTGAAATTCATCAAATATTTTGTGAAATTTCAAGTTTCGGCCGTACGCTTATGAGACATCCTATATACAGGATGATTTTCAATTAATGGACCATCTTATGGTGTATTGGGTTTTTCGACGTGAGTTGAAAACAGTACTAGTATTTCATTAATAGAACTACGGTTTGATTTTTGATTTTCACACATTTTGAAAGAGTTAATACCATTAAAATAAGTAGATAATGGTAATACTGATATACTCCTTGATGCATGGTTATGAAAATGAATGAGAAATTAGGTTTCCTATATAAAGAAGTGTAATTTTTTTTCGACAACGTTTAGATATAATATATATTTTTTTGAAAAGCGATTAATAAATTGTTTTCCGCATGTCACAGAGTGATTTAGTTTCTCAGGGGCAAACTTGTTAATTGGTAGGTCATCATAAGAAAAGAAAATTCTGTTTCGAAAATATATAGTTCTCACTATTATAAAAATTTTAATTCCTGGAAATCAATCAGGTAACATTCTTCTCAAAAAACTGCATCACCCTGTGAATCACAAGTGCTAGCTCAAAATAAAATGTGCTTCTCAGTTGCAGTCCTCTTGCATTATCTGATTCTGTACATGTAGATGGGTATAATTTTGTTTATCACACTCAATTTTGGCAAAATCTGCAGGTACACAAGCTTACACAAATTTGAGCCACACTATATTGGGATCTGCGCAGACGCAGCTAACATTCAAATTGCCAATTGGGTTATGCAAATGTAAAAACTTCATGTCTCAAATTTCTTTTCTTCATTTTCTTCAATAACTTACCAGTCTTCCTCACTGGTTTGCAAAAAACATCAAAAATGAATATAATTAGTATTGGGGTTATTCACAAAATGTATTTTTTAATAATATCAATCATTCCATAAACCACTTTTTATTAATTACTAGGAAGTATTTTCGCCGAATTTATTATTGCTCAACAACCCACTGAGTTTTATCAAAATCGTGGGGAAGACTTTTTAGTAATCAATAAAAATAGTTAATTTTTATAAAAGGGAAGAAAGTAGTGGATTTTAGCTCCAGGTTGTGTTGTCTCCCGACGCGTAGAGGAGGGAGACAAAAAACCGTGAGCCAAAATCTAATATTTTTCCCGTGTATAATACACAATTATTTTCTGTGACAGAAAAAAAGACGAATTAAAATTGGGAAGATATAACTTTATATTGAAAATCAGAAAATTATCGACTGAAATTTGAAGTTTTTAACAGGAACGACACCTGCGTTGCAGGCCTTGTTGCAGGCATCTTTATCATTCTTTTGAAGTAATCAAATATCGGTCAGTCCAATTCTGTGATTTGATTTTGAAAAATTGCAAATTTAGTGGTTATATAGTAATTTATGTAACCGCGAAGTCCAATGGATGATAAAAGGACATGCAGTTCTTTCTCGGAGACGACAGAAGTCATCAACAGTGTATTTACAGGGTGTTACTGCATAAGCGCGACAAACTTCAGGGGATGTTTCTGCCTAATATTTCAGGAAATCATGTTTATATAAACATGTCTCCTAACTTGCTTGTTTTCGAAATACAAAGAGTTTCAATATTTCCGTGGAAAATTGTTTTTTCATTCATTATTCAAATGTCTTCTCATCAATTCCAATGAAATTTGCTGGTTTTATTAATAGTAACATGGAGCTCGTTTTGGTGTAATTAGATTCAAAATAATATTTCCAGTCGATATTCATAATGAATATCGTACGCCACTTGGGTTTATTTTTATTTGATTGAATAATTGAAATAACAACTTTCTTATCCCTTGTGTTACTTTTGTATCTCACTTAGTTTTTGAGGAAACCATTTAAATTCCATTTGAATCCAAAATTTTAATGCAAGTAGCTGCTCTAAGAGATAACTCAATAACCTCAATAAGAATCATTTTGAAATTTTGGGAATCTGTCTATCTGTCTCCATGGCATCATGTATATGGGGGGTGATGAATAAAAACAATTAATACTTCCAACTTCAACATCCTGTTAATCAGAAAAGAAGCAAGTTGGGACATATTATGTTTATATGAACTTTATTTCCTAACATATCACAAGCAGGAATCACCTCATGAAGTTTGTCGCACTTATTCACTAACACCCTGTATATGTGATATATATCCGAGAAAAAAGTACTCACTTTTCCTCGTTTGAAAAAAGTAATTCATGAAATAAATACATTTCATCACCTTTCAACAGAGATGAAATTTCAAACTTTTTTCCCGTCACAGAAGATCAGTTTTTTTTACTGAAACAATGAAACCCTGTTACTCAGATACGAAGCAAAAGTACTTCAGAATATCCGGGTTACACATCCATAACTTGTTGCATAATTACAAAGAGTGTCAGTTTAAGAATAAGTTTATCGAGTATTGAACATTGAAGATTTTCAAAAAGTAAAATTTTTGTAAATTTTTCAAAATTACGCACCTTTTGTAAAGTATCTTGTAGTGACCTTTCCGATGCAAGTCCCCTCCCTTCTTCCGCCTCCACGTGATTTTCGGCACTGGGAAGCCACCCTCTACTTTGCACACTAGTGTTCGATTTTTTTGGTTATTGTGTTTTTCTGTCACCCTAATGTTTCTCGCTTTCCTCGGTTCTGAAACAACAAAAAATCGATTGGCACGTTTGTTTTTCTGCATAGGGTGCTTATTTTCTTTCATGATAATGCATCAATCTACTTTTTCGATTCTGCGAAACCTATTTCTGCATAATCAAAAATTTGGTAAATTATTTGTTTGTGTTTGAAATGACCTGGGATATTCGTAAATTAATATTTGTGGATTCAGAGCGCAAAGTTCTCGAAATACCCACAAGATTTTTTCCATAATTGCAGCTTTTGAGAAAGGGAAATTAATAATATAATAATAATTCCCATTATCTTTAGTAAAGAACTTGAAAGAAAATGAAGATTATAATATAATGATAATAATACTTTATTTCCACTTCGACGAATAACATTGTATGGAAATTGTCAATATAATCAGTATATTAGCTGACTCTCTTATAGTATCTGCGATCTGTCTATTCTCCAAACATTTCTAGTGAGGGTGATTTATAGAAATTGACGATATCTTATTTATATCGAAATGCCAGAGAAGAAACAAGATCATAAAGTTGGTTCCACACTGTTCAATTCTCTTTTGTTTGTTACAAGCTCTAGAAGTCTCATATTATCTAAAGTGACAGGGTGACTATAGTCTCAGAGATATGTTGGGCAACACCTGAATATCTGAAGTCACCAATATGTTCTTCGAATCGTGTACCAATGCTTTCACGTGTTTGCCCAATATATTTCATGTTATAGTCATCATTATTGAACTGCGTTTCTTCTATTATTCCTTATCACAAGCGCAATTGCTTTCAAATGATAACATTTCATGAAAAAAATCAATGTCGTGTTGAAATTCGACAGCGTCCAAATCTACTTTGTTAATCGGTTGTAGAACAAGATATTTTGGTGTCAGGTGAATCGCTATCTTAGAACAGCGAAATAGGGTAAGGACTGTTAAAAATAGCCGTCAAGGATAATTCAGGTGAGTCCCGTCCGGATATTTCTGTTGCACCTCAAGCGTCCGATAATTGTCAGCTGTAGGAGGTACAGTGCTGCTCAATAAAAAAGCAACGACTATCGAGTTATGTTATTATCTGTGTATGAGCTCATATTTAGGTGAATAGATTCCATCAAGGGGAACTATCTTTTTCGTGGCGATGATTTGGGATTTCCTCTTTCCTCAATTATGTCGACGTCGATTTCCTCTTAGGTTGCTTAGAACATCTTTTTCCGGAAAGATAATTTCACTCAATGGCAATATACCGGGCATCTATCGGGCTACCTAAAAGAGAAAGTTTATCCCCATGAGCCTCAAACATTGGCACATCTGCGAAAAAATATCATATCATTGCCTTATTCTGTTTCAAAAACCGTCAGGTTTGACTGCCAGACCATGTACTATAAGTAGTTCAAGTATATAGTAACCCATTTGATCTCACGAGTGGCACTTGGACCGTATATAGCCAAGAAGTGTGTTTTCGACGAACAAACAATATGCTAAATATATAAAAATGCGAAATGGGCGTGATTATTGATGATGAACTGAATTTTTGTTCTGAGGAATTCAAAAGAACAGTTATCGTTTGAAATCTACATAATATTTTACTCCGCTCTATTTCACTGGATGTCCGATATTCTACCGAAGCAGGGATAACCCCTGATTGGACGATGGTATTTGCAAGACGATTCAAGGAGACATATACGTTGTTTTCACTCAGAATCTATAGAATGACGTTTTACATAATAGGACACCATTAAAACTCATAGAATTGTCATATGTTTAGAATTTCGTTGTGTTACGTCTTCCAAAAACCTTGCGTTATTGAATCTATAAATCAGGGGTTAGACTTCTGCTAGTTCTCGTCGGTACTATAACAAGATCCGTTTGCTTCAAACTCACATCGACCCTAATTCTTTTTTATTTTCGATCGATTGGGTTTCTTCATCGACCGTCGATTTTTAATAACAAACGAAACCGAAATGGCAGAATCGCAGAATGCATCGAAGTTGAGCATCGGAAACATTTGAAGAATTTCCTCGGTCATGATTTATTTATGAAGATCACGTAGGCTAGACGCAAGGCCAGACGATTTACAGTTATCCATCGGGGAATGACAAAAATTTTAAGGGTATTTCTCGGTGACAGTTGTTCGTGATGATGCCCAAACTTGATGGATTGTCGCTTTGATCGATCAACTCTAAGTTAAAATACCACCCCTCTGTAGATAAAGTCCTATAATTGTTTGTTTTTTGCTCCATCAACTGATTATAATGTTGGGAGGTGTTCTCCGAAGCATATAACCTCCAGAAATTCAAGAAGAACACCAATTCCTACCTTATTTCCCTTGGTTCTCACAATGTTCTCTGAACATTACAGGATATCCCTTTTCGTGGGAACCAGTACATAAAAAAAATATCGAATAAGGGAATTGGGATTAGATCAATCGTTTTTTCCAAATTGCTTTCCTTCTAAGGTATTGAAAATTTGGTTTCTGAAGTATTTTCTATCTTTTTCTCTAAATTGCTCCTCTTACAAGGTATGTGCGTCAATGTGTATACAGCCAATCTTTTTCTGTCATCTCAAACTATTTTTTCTGTGGGAAAAACAAGGTGGAGAGTTGATTGGTTGATTTATTGAACCAAACAAACTTATTGTGATTTGTCACAATTTTCCAAGCACTTAATTTCAACAATGCTTTAAGTACTTAGTAGGTAACTCCCTATTTTCATTATTGTTCATGCAATTTCACGTGTTGGGATATATTAACCAATTTTACTTGCTGATATAATTAATTGGAATATGAAAAAAAAAGTTTCAATTAATTGTAAGAATTGAACAAGGGGGCCCTTGGTTCGGCTGTTTTTCTAAAACAGATACAATCAAGAATAAACTGACTACCTGCTCTAGATAACATTCAAATTCAAACAACGAAGTCATTATCAAGCGTTTGATTCAAAATACCACGCACCGAATCGTTAAATAAAAATTAGGTATTTTGGCAGTCTCACCTGAATACATCTAAATACCAACCTATACTGATATATCATCTGGTTAGAAAATAGATCGTTGTGAGTAACTGAAATGAATTTTCAGTGAATTACGTAATACTCCCCCAGCTTCCTATATTTTAGACTAGACTAATCACCAGGGCAGTGAATTGAGAAGTCTCGTGAATGTTCAGCCCACACTTTACTACAACTATTCTCGAGTAGGTATACGTATTTTGGCTTTTTCCATAATGTCTGGGGCGACTCACCTGGTTGGAAAGATGTTTTCATTAGTCAAAAGCGAATATTGCGATGTATCGCTAGAATTCCACACAGAGAATCTTGTAGAACCACTTTAAAAATGTTCAAAGTTTTGACGCTTCCCTGTCTCCTCATTTTCGAAATGTGTGTTTTTGTTTTCAAGAATAGAACTAGTTTCAAACGGATTTGTGATGTTCATGGGTAACGAAAGTTAAATCTGATGATACTCCAGATCATCTTGGTCTCAAAATGTTTAACTATCTTCCAGACAGAATAAAAAATATCGAGAGACTATCTTCATTCAAATCATAACTGAAATGTTTTCATTGGACGAATGATTCTATGGTATAAAAGATTTAATAGATATTTAAATTCTATGTGGAATGTATTACTCAGTGTAGTGTTTCATATTTTGTGCATTAGTTCTTTTTTATGTAATCATCATTTTATGTATTATTATTATTACCATTTTAAATCTTGTACTTATATCTTATTTTATTTCATTTCAACTATTTTATATTTTGCTGACTGACAATTCCAATACATGTATAATACCATGTCAAAAAATGGAAATAAAAGATTGATTGATTGATTGATTGATTGTATGTACGCTCATTCGAATCCGACTTGGGCCAATGTAGAGAAACACTGACTAGAGAAAACTAGGGGTAGATTCAATTTATTCGTGTCTTCTTCATGCATGCATGATAATATAACATAACGTTTGAATATAATTTTCATGTATACAGGGTGTATCTCAATAACGCCGAAAAAAATCAATGGGTGATTCCTTGTGATTTTCTAGCAAATGAAGTTCATATAACCATGTGTCCTAACTTGTCCCGTTTTTGAGATACAGGATGTTGAAGTTGGAAGTATTAATTGTTTTTATTTCTAACCCCCTTGTATGAGCTTTCATGGTGCCAAAATTCAGTATGGTTGGAGACTGAGAAAACACCAAAATTTCAAAATGATAGAAATTGGGGTTATTGAGAAATCTCAATGGAAGTCTCAAAAACACCTACATTAAATTAGGAGTCAAATCGAATTTTTATTGTTTGCTCATAAACTAAGCTAGATACAAGATTCACACAGAGGATGAAAAAGTTGTTATTTCAATAGTTCAATCTAATAAAAATATTAAACTCAGAGAAACCGGTGGCGTACAATGACATTCACCATAAATATCGATAAATATACCCACTGTGACGCCACTGAAAATATTATTTCGAATCTAATTGCACCAGAAGAAGCTCCATATTACATTAAACGAAACCACAACGTTTTATTGAAATTAATAAGAAGAGAATTGAGAAATGAATAAAAAAACCCTGTATCTCGAAAACGAGGCAAGTTAGGAAACATGTTCATATGAACGCATTTCCTAAAATATGTCAAGCAATCACCCCTTGAATTTTTTCGGTGTTATTAAGATACACCCTGTATACAATCTGTCGAAAATATCGATTATTGTTCCTTTCTACCACCCCAGAATATCGAAATGATACAATAAATTCAGCTCAAGAGTCATCTATATTGAAGTAACATCTTGTATATTTATTTTGAAAAATGTTCTCTTCTAGTTTATTGCACAAATTGTTAAAGTGTTACGAGGTGATATTTTGATTGAAACCTCCATATACCTATATTCAATTTCAATGAGTTTATTCATGTGTTATAATTCTGGTTCTGGTACTAGTACTAGTTGAAACTTCAAAAAAATTGACTCTGGTCCAAAAAACACCGTCATCATGCCATTATTTTGTCTGCAATTTTTATTTTCGGCCGCAGAAAAACATAATCGCTGATTTATCTCTCGATCCCCGTTATATTTTCGTGATGTTGTCCAATTTTTCAATATATATGATTCAGCACAGTTGTTTCGTCTGTGTACAGGGTGAACCAAAGTGGATACTACAAAAGGGAAAGACTTATTTTTGAACTGTATAGATCGATAAAAACTGATTCTGGTGGCCTGGGGGGTCAATTCTAATGAGGAACTCAATGGATGAAACTGTGTATTGATATATATCTTTTTTTTTATGTTCTGGTTCCCACGGAAAGGATATCCTGTAATGTTCAGAGAACATCGTGAGAACCAAGGGAAATAAGGTAGGAATTGGTGTTCTTCTTAAATTTCTGGAGGTTATATGCCTCGGGGAACACCTCCCTTGGCAATGTGTTCCAGAGCCTCGCTGTTCGTTGGATAAACGAGTCTTTGGAAAGACTCAACTCGACGGGTTAATCTCGCGGGGACTGCCAATGGAGGAACAATTGTTGATATTTCTACGGTTTACAATAATGTGTTTTTCAAAAATTCTTCAGCGACGAGTTCGCATCTTCTTCTTGATCTCATTAGGTAACGGCTGCCGTTTCCTTCCCAAATTTCTCAATTAGTGAAAAAAAAACGTATATCTAGGTATTTGATATTTTCAATCAAACTTTCAATTCTTGATTCTAGGAAGTTTTCAGTGATCTGAGTCACCCTGTATACGAGGGAGCGTCTCAAAAGGTTCGATTTCAGTGGCTGAGAATGTCTGATCCGACTGACACAAAGTGGCTGGCTGCCAAAAATGAATCACTCTGTGTGTGTCGGTTGCCAAATTCATCGTTCATTCGTACCAGTGGCGTGCACAGGTAATTTAATTTGTGAGATAATTTATTTTTGAGATCTATCGTGATTTTTCAAGGATTTGATTGATAAACATAGGTGTCCTGATCAATTACAGCAGAAACATTGTCCCAGCAGATATATAGTTTTGCCCCAAGGTTAAAATTCACTAGGCACAAAAAACGATTTACTTGGCTCTCAGTGTAAATATCCCAGACTAAATTTTCGAGGTTCTATAGGTATGCTTCATATGCTATATAAACAACAAATAAAGATTTCAGTTTGATTGTTACCATTCAACGAGCTGAATATATGAATAAATTTAGGTAATTACTTTCTACTCCACTTAGTTCTTGTCTGTCTGCCAAATATTATAATTGCCGACAATTACACTTGTTCTATTTTTTTGCGCTGCGTTGGATTCGCTTCCTGTGTAATACACTGAAATGATAATCGACCCGTATAAGGTGAGCTCACATTTGACGAATACAATATTTGTCCAATATCGCAAACCACTTTGGATTATTTCATTGGCCAGGACTATATAGATATATAAAAACGGTGGAGACTTTTTTCATGCTCGACCGGTCGTAAAGTAGCGCTTTATCGCCCGGACTCATGGGCGTAAAGTAGCACTTTAGCGCCCTAGGGCGATAAAAGAGTAGGTACAGCGGGAGAAAAAGTAATTTCATTGTTTTTCCTAGTAATTTCTCTAGACTAGTAAATAAATTTCTAAAACGGTCGGGCATATAATGTTTTATGTATTTCGGGGGTAACTTGCTTTTTTTGGCGCTATTAGGCGTGTTGATACATAAATAACTATTAAAAAACAGGACGTGAGAGAAAATTCTTCAGAATGATAGTTTTCTCTCTATTCTCAAAACGGGTTTTTCGATACGATTGAAACTTGGAACATTTGCCAAAATACGAAAAGAGTATAGGTATTGTTGAACATGTATAATACTGAAAAGGAATATTCTCAGATAAATTATGAACATACAAAAATGGATATATATTTATATAAAGCAATACATTGAGAATTCGCATTCTCTATGTGATGAGAATATTTACTCTTTCTCAGTTGATTCAATTTATCATACACCCAAAAGCATGTATAATACTTTTTACAAAGTGTGCATATAAATAATTGGAAAATTCAGCTTTTTTCAAACCTCTTGAATATGAAGCCGTTCTGTTCGTACCATATTGCCTTATTTTTGGCCAAGGATGTCCCATGTTTTTTCCAAACAACCAGAACATATTTACAAAATTTCATACGATTTCATACTAGTACCGTCTAGAACCTACTAACTACCTGTTTACAGTTGAAATATATTATTCTACATCTAATTTCATGTGACATCTGTGAACAGAAATCATACATATTATTAATATTCGCGATAGAAAATAAGCGTACGCCACCTATCGGAGTTTTCGAAAGCTGTCAAAGCCTCGGTCAAAGCGGTCTGTTTACTTTGTTTTCATTGGTTCACATTTGTTTTTTGGTTGTGCTTTTTGATCACATCCATCAGAACAAACCGCTCAAAAGTGTTCAAATGATGCCGTCGAAGTGGAATGTTCATATAATCATGTATATTCTATTTATAGTTGAATTAATTTCAAATTTTCTTTATCGCACAACCAATCCTTCATCGCACAACCAATCAATTGATCAATTGACTAATCTTCCCGATTTTCATTTGACTAATCTAGATAATAATAATTGATGCTCCCTGATCATCAATCTAAATTATAATTCACCTCCTGGTCTTCAATTGACTAACGAGAATTTTAATAAATGGCTACTCTAGTCTGTACAATGCGAACAAAAATGTGCGCTCACCTTAAGCGAATTTCAACAAGTTTTACTGTTTTAAAAATAATGGGTACGTGTGGCTCCGTTCCACGTCGTTACTCCCAAATTTTTCCGTCTGTACCACGTCTGGAAAAATGAATGAAATACCACATGTTTTTTTTTAACGAGACTTATCGTCTGCTGGGGTCTGGGGCATTTCTAGACTCACACAAGTTATTTGACATCGTCAAACACGTTCCTAATAATTCTAATAAACTATATATCTACAGAACAATGTTGCTTCTGACTGTCAGAACTGTCAACTTTGCAAGCATGATGCGTTTTATTTCTTCCTTGAAAGTTTGGGAAGTGTCATTTTCCCGCAGTAGTGCGGGAAAAGTTTTCCCACGAAAAGTTTTCCCACACTAATGCGGTGATACGAGTGGTGGGTGACACAATATGAAAATATTAGGTTTTTTTGTTGCAGTATTTATTAAGTTTGTACCAAATCATCTATCAAATTGCACTATTTATTGTGAAAATGAAGATGAAAAAAAAATTTTTGTTATATACATCCCCCTATAGCCTTTAATTGATATGATGTGGGAAACAATAATTGTTGTCATGTCAATCAAAACACAAATTAGTTAGTGTAATTCTCAGAGTGACAGACAGAGCGTTATACTGTCATTTTCGATTCAGTGGAATTGCGATGAAAAACCAGATGCGATACAGGTGAGTTATTGTCTAAAGAAAGGTATGAGAAGCACTACTCGCGGGATTTATTGAATTGGTGCAATAGTAAAAAAGTTAAAACACCAAGAAAATAAGAAGTATTTTTGGCTCATTTCCTTGAAACCTAGAGGCCAAATTATTAGAAGATAGAGAATATATCACTATTGTTGGTTGTTCCTATTTGCAGGAATAATTCATTGAACAAATCAATCAATTTCCTACGCTTGTAGAAAAAATATTGTTCCTAACTCATGCGGAAAGTGTCTTTCCCGCACTCGACTGCTTGCCCGAACTCCGTTAAAATAAAAAATTAATTCTCACTTGACAAAAATAGATACTGTCATAAAATTCTGAGATGTCAGTCTGTTTCAATTGTCAGATATTTTGACACCGTATGTGATTAAAATTATAATGTGTGAATTGTTTGTTCAACATATCGACGGCCAGTTTGAATATGCATTCGCATAGTGTTGAAATATATGACATAATATGGAACACTGACATTCATTTCAGTGATATTTTTACTGTCACATTTAATGATCCTGGGATGCATCCCAAAATTTTATGAAAATATAAACAATAATTTTTTATTTCAACTAATTGTATTCAAAAGTCATCTTGTCATGATACATTCTGGAAAAATTATAGATGAGACTGTTGAAATTTGAAAAATCTATTAACAAAGCCTCTGATGAATATAATTTCATTATTTTTTTTGTTTCAAAATCGGGTCATTAATAGCAGCGCTATGGCTTGAGGCGTTTTGGTATTTTTATCAGTCAGTCTGTATGTGGATTTCTTAAATACCTGATACTGAATGGTGAAAAAAACAAAAAAAGAAAGTTCTCTCAGAAGTATTGTTATTATTCAGATTCGCTTCTGCTTTGATAGACCGACGCGAAAAGTATGTGTCACACACCCAATTAGAATCTGCCGACATCTAGTCCTATAATCGGAATCTATTGTTCGATAGTCATTTAGCGCGATTTATTCGATATCCGAAGACCGCGTCGTCTGTGGTTTCCGAAATTTTGGACGATTTTTCTTTTGTCCCGCACTCCGCGACCCCACGCTCTCATTCGTTGTATCGTGTCGGTGTTTTCGGTGGGTCGGAACGCGTGCGAGGAATATCAAATTTCGAAAACAATGCTCAGGAATCCGCTAATAGTTCCGACCGAATGTGTACCAGCGGCCGACACGACTATTGTGCCCAGATGGTGCAGTGCCGTGTACTTGTTATGGCCCCATACCGAAAAAACCTCCAAGAAGTGCAGTGTGATGTAAAAAGTGTCGGTATCACTGTCCTTGACTTATTTTCGCGAAAGTCCACTCAGCAGGTGTCCGAACCGCTTTCAGCAAACTTTTCTTGCTGGGATAGCATAGAATTTTTTCCCACGAAAAGGGATATCCTGTAATGTTCAGAGAACATCGTGAGAACCAAATAGAAAAAGGATAAGTGAATATGTGGACGAAAGGGATTGGCGAAATGGGCCCATGAGGCCCTACTTGCCTGGCAGCGAGGGGTTGACCAGAGCCTGAATAGTGCACGAAAAATTCCTTTTCTCTGTTTATTTCCTTCATTTCCTATTCATTTCCCGAAAATTCCTCTAATTCCTCACAATTCCTCGAAATTCCTCTAATTCACATCCATTTCCTTCATTTCCTCCTTAATTCCTCACATTTCCCCAAACTGCCTCTATTTCCCATGCATTTCCTTCATTTACAATAATTCATTTCCTAAACAGTCCTCGCATTTCCCCGAGATTCCTCTATTTCCCTGTTTTTTCCTTTCATTTAAAAATACCAAAATCAGAGGTCAAGAGCGCACTTAATCAAATAAATTTCTTGATAATGTAGTGTCAAGATCTGAAATTCTTCGATACCATAATATGTCGGTATAGATTATATACAGGGTGAGTCAGTTTTTTGTAACAGGACTTCAACAGCTTGAAGAAAATATACTATTTCAAGTCAACAATCTCATATTAACATAAATATACGTTGAAGACTGTTTTCCTATATACAGGTGAAGTGATATGTTCATATATTTTTTGTGTTCTTCTAGTTCTGCCACTGAGTTTCATTAGCACATCTTTAGAAAGCTTTTGATCATTCACAGCCTCCTAGTCAGTTATTAAGAAAAGTCAAATAGAGTATGATTGAAAAATAAAGTTTTTTCACAAGTAAATTATCTTTTGCATCTATCTCGAGATCCATAGAGTTTTCGAAAAAATGAGGAAGAGCAAAAATGTTCCAAATAAAACGGAGAATCTGAATTTGATGTTTCCCAACGACCAACTACCGACTGCCTTGCCTTTTGTGGATACACCTTAAGGAGCGAATTTGGGCTTCACTTTTGATATTGAATTGAAGCCACAACCGGCAAGCGGACGCGGGTTAGAATATTGACGCTTCGTCCCCGCGGCTACATGGCCACTATTATTCTTCTACTCATTTTCTAATAGTGTTTTTATAATGTTTGTAAGTACCCAATTTTGACGGAAGAATCATAATCTCCGACCCCGAAAACCCCCAGATACTAATTTTTGATAGAATCGGATCATGATTACAAAACCCGTCCGCCATATTGTATTCGCCATATTAAATTTTCCAATTTTGACAGAAGCATCATAATCTCCGACCCCGAAAACGCCCAGATACCAATTTTGGATAGAATCGGATCTTATAATCACAAAACTCGTCCACCATATTGGATCCGTCATCTTGAATTTTGGCGAAAGAATCATCATGATCTCCGTCCACGATTCAAATTTGAATGGATTAAGATCATAATTACAAAACTCGACCGGCATATTGAATTATCGCTCTCTTGAATTCACCAATTTGGACAGGAGAATCATAATCTCCGACCTCTAAAACCCCTAGACACCAATAATTCAATATTATAAAATGAAATATTTCATTTGACGTTGTTGTGAAATGTGAAAATAGCCTGAATTTCGTTCAAAGTAATCGATATCCGGCCACTGATTGCCATGCAAAGCTATACATAGTTTGTGATCAAACTTCATATCCGAATATAAATGTACTCCTAAAAATTTTTGTAACACTTCCCATAACTACCAGTACAGCTGGAAGGTCATTCTCATCATTGAGAACATTGAAAACTTACTTGAGGAGTACTACTACGCAAAACCTACTGAATGGTCTGGCATCACTTTTCATTCATAAAGATATATCGGTGTCTTCTGAAGAAATATTAGATAATATGACTTCTAAAAGAAGGAAACTAGACTTCTTAAAATTTTTCATTTTGCATAAAAATGTTTGTACCTTCAGAATGATTTTTTTAATAGAAATTACATATGTCATATGTATCAATTTGTTCATCATTGTTTTTCATTTTCCCGGAATTGAACCCTAATTCATATATTTTACTATTTTCATTGGCTTTTATGCCCCCTCCCCAAGGGAAATTCCTGAGTGCGCCAGTGTATGGAAATGAAGACATAAAATCGCAAAAAATTTGAGAAAGGAATAATCCACCACCCCGATTAATCTACAGACAATCTTAAATTCAATTTATTTTCGATAGAGTATCCTGTTCTGCGCACGCCACTGTCCGTCAAAATGCACTACGATCCGCAGAGAGCGCCGCATTGTTATGGCATTGTGCAGAATTGTATTTTAATTTTGTCGCGATCTTTCATAAAAGGCGCTTAACGCCCCTTTTACGAGTTCGATACGAGGACCCTACATAAATTAACCTGTTGTTTCGCCTTTTTCAAAGAAAAAATAAATCACAGGTAGTTCGCCTGTTTTATATGCCTCGCAGTTGTTTCGCGAGTTTTCTACCCCATTTTGAGGCACCTCGAGAGGAGATAGCATATCGATCTCGACATGTCTCGATCATAATGCCCCCTCTTTTCTCTTTAAAATTGATTTCTTCTGACAACAAAAATATAATAACTCGTTAGAATTGTACGATAAATTTTGTTTCAAATAGCTCACTTGGTTTTGCTAAGAAAATATTTATTTTTTCTCTCGTTTACTGTGTTCGATACATCAATGAGGTTCTTTGTATGTCATCAATTTTATTTCCGTATCTGATATCACAATGACTTCATTGTGTTATTATTTCAAAAAAATCTCATCGCTCATAGAATGTCAAATTTCAAGCAATGACAGCTCCGTCTAATAGATGAGCATTACTTGACAGGAAATCAGATGGCTACAAGACGAAGAAATCGAAAATAGCCGTAGAAAAATTATAGTGTGTAACTTGCACGGAATGCTGATTTCCTACCCGAATGATTGCAACATTCGCCTATGGCGCATGCTGCAAACTTCATTCTCGTAGGAAATCACTATCATTCCGTGCTCGTTAAACAATATACTAATTTCATAATCATTAGTTATTTTTGTAATTAGTGTCATTTCACCAGACCAGTTGACTGGTCTATTCATGAATATTAGTAGAATCTTTCTTTCAAACAGAATATTGAAAATTTACACCTCATTTCTTTTTCAACGGGCTATATTTTTTTGTGAAAGGACGTTAACGAACTGTTCCAAGATTTCATTATTTAGAAGCGAATGTGCGTTCAATAATATTATTTCATCGCCTCATAATCACAGCACTTGCGTTTTTAGTATGGGAGCCAGATCATTTTCGTTCTCAAGCCGTCATTTGAACATGAAATTATTTTCGATTTTGGAACGGCATTATATTCGGTTGCGAAAATTATGTCAACGAGAAGAAATGAAATTTTCAAATCGATATCAAACTGGTACTAGATTGATGAAGGCAAGGAATACAGGGAGGTCCATCGAAAACGTATATCATGAAGCTTAAAACTGCCAAGAAAGAGATGTGAAAGTAAACTTTACTCTCCCGAGTAGTGGTGTCGTCCTGCAAAATTGTCAAAATAAGGGATTTGAAGAAGGTTTTTGATTTCCTTTGAGTGTTGAGGAGATTCGATGTATTTTTGTAATCTTCCGGAATTGTTATGATGATAGTTTCTCAGACAGAATGTTTTTATTTGATATTTTATCTTCACAAAATGGCATATAATTGAAGGAGAAGTTGATTTTTTTCAGGTCACACGATGTTACATTGAGTCGTATATCTATCATCAGTTGTATCACAATTTATCCTCATCAGGCTCAAATGGTTGATTTCAACATTCTTCTCAATTTGCAGTGGGCGAAAGTTGATCAGTTTTTGGGGTTAATGCATGTGCATCAAAACTTTCGATAATTTGCCTGCAACATAGTCTTTAAATCTATGCCTAAAGTGTCTCAAGCGAGTTCATTATCATATTTGGCGAAAGCGCACGACTCCTTCGCCAAAATATGAAAATGAAGGAATGTAGTTTGAATGGGGTTGTACAAATTTTATTGATCTTTGCAAGTGCGAATAGAACTTGTAATACAATCAGGCATTATTTGAAGTCATCGAAAATACTCTCTTTCATATATAAAAAACACCGCCTTAGAAAAAGGCTAGCTATTGAGCACCATAGTATTCTCTCATATTTACCAACAACCAATGAAACCATAACTACATAGAAAAAATTCATCTCCACCGATGGGGTCAACGGAACTACACACAATATATACCACAATATATTCCACCCTAGATACGCAAAAATATAAAAATATATCTATATAGTTGAATTGAATTGAATTGAGTTGAATTGAGCTGAATTGGTCACGGCGAATGTCGTCACATAAAAAAGACTTTTTAGTGATCTTTTGAATGGTTTTGTCAATTAAAAAAAAAGAAAAGAAAATAATAAGTTGGAAGTCATATATCACTTTGATATTTTCAATAAAAACTGACGAAACCATTTGAAGAAACTAGAGAGTACTATAAGAATGTTGAAGTCGTTTTATTATACCATCAATAATTTTCGAGATATTCGAGAAGAACAAAAATACAAAATTTCAGTTTTTCATGAATGAGTCAGAAATGACAAGCTAGTCGAGATTTCTCAACGGATTCTGAATCAAGATTGAATTTGCTTGAACTTTCGTAATTCAACCGACTCTCTATCTCTCATAGTTATGAAGATCCCAATGGCGAGGATCGAATTCATGACACACTGTATATGGGTCAGACAGGTAGAAAGTTTATCTACAGTTTTCACGAACATCATCTATGTATTTTAAAGGAGAATATAAATTGAACATACGCCAACCATATAATAGAAGAAAATCATAGTTCTGGTGAAGATTGCGAAAGATTAATTGTAGGAAGCCTGTTCACATCAGGTAATTCTAATCCTTTAATTTCGTAAGTATATTAGTTAGGTTAATGTGTTATTAGGAATTTTATGGAAATCTTAGCGTTTGTAAAGTTTCTTCTCTTGTGTGTTCTACTTTGGGGCATAATGTATATTGCTTGTTGAATTCGTAGACAATTTTTTACGGCCGGTCGGTGTTGTAGCCGCTCCATCTGGCTAGCTTTGAAATAAGTCAAAGGCGCATCACACATCATTATATTACGATTTCGAGAACCACTTAGTAGAAGTTTATTTTACTTACTTGCCGGAGTGTTATTTATTTTCGTTTGCGGAGTACTTTGAAAGTGAATTCTCTCGTTAGCATATAGGGTCGCAATGGATATTTTCGATATCGATTATATAATTATTGTACAGGGAGATCAGATTGGTAAAAATACTTATTTGTAAACAGAGCCAAGGCAATTTTGCTATGAAACCAACAGATACTAATTTGTTTTGGGTATACGGAAATCTTATTCGATATCTGGGATCTGCTCGAAGCAAAAGTTTGTGCTACACAATAATTGATCTTCGATTTTTTTTCAGTTCTGTTGAATGCAGTGTTAATGAGTTACTTGCTAAAACCTATAATGGAAGTACAAAAATTTCGAGGTTTCTTTGGTTTCACGTCAATAGGAGAAAGTTGACAACCCTCCAATCCCTTTATGTGGATGTGTAACACGTGATTAGATCAATTAACAGCTTTTCAGGAATTACTTCAAAGCAAAACCACTTTATATGGGGATTTCATCTTAAAATATGTTTGACATGAAGGTGCAACCACATTGTTTGTTGGATGGTCGCTCGAATTTTCATATTATCCTGACAAATAATGGTTTCTATGAATCACTGAAAGTATGAATCAAGCGTTTGTTTTGATTTCGTGAAAAATAAACTCTATTTCACGTATAGACCGACAAGGAAAATCTCTCTATTTTATTATTGTTTGATTTTGATAAGTTCAGCGGCACGTGGGAGCTTTCTAAAGCACATTGTAAATGGCCCGGAATCCGAACTTAATCTCTTGTCAAATATTTATTTTGAATGTATGCTTAGAACTGGATTAAAGCGGCGAGAAACAAAAACATTGTATATCCAAACAAAAAGTTTAATAAAATATTCCTCGGGAATTCTCCTCGACTCTAATTTGAAATTTCGCTCCATTTATGTGAGTAATTATATCTAATTTGAGATAGATATTGCATTTGTGTATATACAGTTTTGTACCTAGACAGATATTTGCTATATCTTTATTATATTCATTCAGTCATCACAAAACATGTCGTTTTGCTAGGGATTCGATAGTTACTAACTTTGATTTTCATCTTGGTTCACTACATAGATATCCGTATTGGAAATGATTCATCTTATCTAAGTTGAGAAACATTGGGAGCGTGCCAGAATCTTTTTAGAATCGGTTGATATTTTTATATCAGTTCGATTGTATTGCACTCGAATTTATCCTTGGACATAATAGGTATATAAGATTGTTGTTGAAATATAGACTATATTATAGACTATATAGTTTTCCCATATAATGGTTTATCAGTAAACCTGGAGTCCCTAAATCCTGAAGTAATGTGAAGAGCAAGGAAATAGTATACAGGGTGTTTCATTAATGCCGTGAAAAAATTAAGAGTAGATTTCTCGCATAAAACTCGTAATTCTCGAGATACAGATTGACAAAATTTGAATGAAAAAAGTTTTTTCTATTCTCTTGAAATTTGGTATAGTTGTTTTCTTTTCAATAACAACCCCATCAAATTTCAAGGAAATCAAAATAAAGTTTTTTCAGTCAGTTTCCTCTGAATGTTGATACCCTGTATGTTGTAAACTGCGGGTCTTTCAAAATATGATTGAAAAAACTATTTTCTTATCTTTGGAAGGAGTCCGTGGTGTCGTCGTTCATAGATGAAAAACCTAAAGTCACGTACATGTTTCGGGCTATATAATCTCATCATCAGCCGATAAGTAGTTATGTTAGTAGTAGTAGTTATGGAAGTAAAAAAAGTTGAAATTCGGATGAAGTAAATACAACATTCCATAACTTTGAACTACTTATCGGCTGATGATGGGCTTATATAAGCCCGAACCATGTATCTTCAATGCGATCATTTTAATGAAAGTTTTTGAGATGACTTTGTATTTTTCATCTAGAAACTATTTTCTCACTTTTCTGCAAAAATTTACCCCCAAATCTTTTTGCAACCTAGTTTAAGTTGTTATCAAAACACATGTTTTCATCGAAGAGGCAAATGCACCCCTATTTTTCACATTATTTTTGTAAAAGATAAATAATAAAACGCGAAAGTTGAATTCCGTGATGGGGCCTTTCCACGACTCTCATCAGAAATTATACAGGGTGATTCTTGACAGCGTGACAAACCACGAATCCATTTTTTTTCATAAAACACCTAGTATTTAGTATTATTTCCAACTATTCTGCGTTTCTTTATGATTAAAAAAAACAACGACTGTGTTGCGTCATTTAATGAACCGTAAATATTGGGGTGAAACACCCTGTTTAGTGTTCACTTTGAGCAGTGAATTTCTAGTTAGCCTTTTAGTTGAACTGTATGTGTAATAGTAACCTTCTATAATTTTTTGTTTGTTTCAATGATTTCTGAGGTCGAAAATATCTGTCTAGGCGTATAATATTTCACGAAAACATAATATATCGTCTACCCGAAAAAGTGACTGATGACACCAGAAGCACTTTTTCTTAACCTTTTTATTGCCCCATCAGCAATCGAGGGGGATTTCCGTTGATGATGAAGTGGCGAACGGCGACTACAGGGTCGGACTCACGAAGGGTAAACAGTCAGTTTGAAATATATTATTTCCTGTATATTTCTTGTAGATTAACCAAGGACGTGGAATATTGTCTTCTAGAAATTTTTTTAGATCTTATCATCTCTTTTCGTCTCTCTTGATGAAAATATGTATAGTTTGCCCCAAAATGTCACTGTCTCTCTGAGGTTTCAATGAAAGTGAAATTTTGATGCAAATCATTTGATTTTCTTCTTCTTTTTTTGCGTTATGAGACAATCAACATTATCATCAATAATAGGATAGTTTTGGATGTGTTTCGTTCCAGATCTGATGTTTATCAAGTATACCAGGTGACACCGAATCATGCTACACCCCCTTCTATCCTTCGTTTCTCTAGCTATATTTCTGAAATTTGGAGCAACGAATATGCTCACTAGAGGGCACTTTACCCACAGTTTAGGATTTTTTTATCTCCCTGTTTTCCTGGAAATGACACCAACTGGAACAACCTATATATTATAGATATGCCCAATGTGTATGACAGAGAAAGGAGTTTCGATATTGCACCGTCACACTCATTGAGCATTTGGAATTAAAATAACTCTTTCAAACCCGGTATCATCGAATTCGTGATAATAATCTCTAACTGGTTATTGTGTTCCATTTGAAAATCGAAAGTCTATGTCATTTCCAGGAAAACCGAAATAAAGCTAGTAAAACAAAAAATATTTATGCAGATATACCATGAGTATGTGGTATATGGCTATTTGTAAAAATAATTGCTATACAGTTCATTTTTCCGCGTTAATACTAAACTAAATTGGAAAAAAACATTTGAATAAAACTCAATTCAATTCAATTCAAACATCCATTATGGCCTGGATACACTTTTGAAGAGATTTTTCTATGAACTCCGTTCAATCACGTTTTTCTTCATGAATCTCTCCCCGCCTGGATCCGCCACTGGGACCGTAAAACACCCCCTGATCTCGAGAAAACAAACGCTAATCGCTCCGAGTAATTACCACCCTAAGTGGTCTTTAAATGTCGACAGGAAGATCTGCCAGATGTTCGACGATTGGTCTGATTTTATAATATACATAATATAGGACCGTTGAACGGGTAATGTTCCATTTTGGTTGATCCTATTTAGAATTATTTCGAATTTTTCGTCTGATACCTTTACCTGTATGTGCGAGAAACTTTTGATTCTTTGTATAAAATATTTGCTTTTCAGGATTCTTCAATAAACGTACATTATTGATAATATTAAAAGTGTGTTTAGTTTATGTTGTGATCTGAACATTTTCTCCGTAATAAATCTATGAATTATCGAACCAAAAATATATAGTCCATATGCCTCTTGAATAAACAATTTTCCAAGAACAGGCAAACTATAGTACATTATTATTGTCAACCTCGAACATGGCTTTGGAATTCTTTGCCAATGGAAGTATCCAAGAACTTATAACCTCCAAAAATTCAAAAAAATTGAAAATGCCTACCTCCTACCTCCTATCCCTATAGTTACGCACGATCTTCTTCCAACATTTTAGGACATTTCCTTCCGTGCGATAAAAAAATATATTCAGAACTCTAGTATACCTGGAAAATCAGTACCTACGTAGCTTATTTACTCATGTGATCAATAGTATTTCCTTAATCCATCAACTTATAAAAGATATACCTATAGGAACCTTGATAGGTAGTTTCAAAACTCCGAAAATTGCGGAGCTCCTTATATCGAATCAAAGCACGAGAAACATGGGAATACATTGTGAAGCTGTCAAGTCTGGCAGTATCAGAAGTGAGCAGACTTAATAATATGGAACAACTACATATAAGAGGAAATTGACTAGATGACATTATGGAAGTGAAATGGCAAGTGAATATTAGTATATCAACCATCAAAATCGGTACTATACAGTAGATCCTGGAAATGGTCAATATATTTGTATTCTTCATATAAACTTTATCCTGAAGCTGATAGACAATGCTCCAGAAATAAGTAATTCTGATGATATTTTGAAGAAGATGACTTTCTGACACTTTCTGAATCATTTTAGAGAGGTATTGAAATTGAAAACATTGCAGGAATCATGAATGGGGTTCCTACTTGAAATAACGTATAAGTAGTTGTTCATATTATGGAAGTTAAGTTTGACATGTTATGAATTTAGTGCTATTTTCTGATATTGGGAAGATATTTGTCCCATCGTGCAGACGGAAAGTCAGACTGACTGGGTAGAATTTTATCGTGCATGTTATGAAATCACATCATTTTCCCGAGTTGAAGTAAAGTGTACAATAAGACGATAGCTGCGCTGCCAGCTGTATACGCTTTATTTTTAGCCATCTGGAAATATCTCAAGACAGTCTCAAGACACGGCACATACTAATATACACACTCTCACTACAGACTACAGAGTGTCCCGTTTTTCTGCAATTCACATGAATCGCCTGAAAAATTTTGACCCAGGGAAGATATATGGAGAGAAGATTTAGAGGTATTGGAACATCTGGAGGTTGTAAGATCTTGGAGTTGCTTCCTCAGGTAAAGCATTCAAAAGCTATTTGCTATTCTATGGACAAACGAGCTCTGATAGGGGGTTGGCTGATGATATATCTCGAGGGTGACGACGAAAGGATATGCTGGAGAGTTTCGCCTGAAAGTTCCGCTCAGATTCGTAATATTATAACTTCCAAAAAAATTAACCGATTTCAATTCGGTTTTCAGATTTCAGATGCTGATTTCATTCTCTTTAGAATCATGAATTCAAAAAATGAAAATAATGGGTGATTGAATATTTAACAGGGTGATGAATGGTACACTGCAAACTTTCATCAAATTTGGAGTGATCAAATTGCGGAAATGGTTCTTTATTTTTATTGATTCATTACAGTTATTTTGTTCGTAAAATAACACAAAAATAGTGTGTTTCACTTATAAAAATCTTCACAAGAACATTTTCACGGTCCTGTGATCAATACAAAATTCAAACCATTTGAGACTGATTCTCCTTTCAATACACGTCAATTTCCAGAGTTCTATACCAGCTCAAATTTGTAATTGTAAATGAACATGGCAATGTAGCCATGTTAATGGTCTTTCATCGTATCTCAATCATCATTATAGGAATGTATAATTAGTAAATTGAATAGTTTGAGAACATCTCTGTGAGGATCTTGAACCAATGTCAAAGTTCTTAATCTACGAAAATGTTCTGTGAATTTTCTAATTTTCTCGATATTGCAGAAGATTTTCATAGTCGTTATAGCCAGACAAGACGATGTCTGTCGGAGTTTTTCATGTCATTTTCTCGAGTGCATTTTGCTCATAAAAAACTCATGATATACTCGCTGAAAGAAATATATCTGCAATATACGTCAATCCCTGCCAAGTTTTCAATATCCTTTTATGAGTCAAGCACGAGCTTTCTATTGGGAAAACTCTCGGGAAAACTCATCTCGACTGACATCCGAACCAAGTTATCGCATACACAATATACGGGGTCAATTCAAACAATGTTCTTCTTTCATTTTCTGAGTGTGCACTGCACAAATACTTATATTTGATATACAGGGTATACAGAGTAGTGATGAGAAAAGCCTAGTGAGATTCATCCCAACAACTATGAAAAAAAGTTCATATGAACATCGGTCCCAAAATGCTTTGTCGTATACATTTTAGAGAGGGTATTGAATATTATGTCTTTTTTGTTTTCATGAATAATAATGTGCAATACATTTTTGGATGATACCTAAACATTTCAAGTGATTTTGACTCCTATATCGCGCACAAGATCGCGGATATGCAACACCAATACTTGGACAGTTTTTCATCAAAGCGCTGTTGATTTGACCTTTAGCCGAAGTAGATGAAAACAATAACGAATCAGGCGATTAATCGATTCAGATCACGGAGAATCCTCATTTTCTCGACCGTCATCAATCCATGTGATAAAAGTAGTCTGCTATGGAATGTTAGAGAACCGTAAGCAGAAGTAGACGAAGAAGAGTAAGAAGAAGATTGTGATCTTGTGAAGAGAAGTATGAAGTTGTATTTGATATCGATATCAACAGAGATCACTACTCATCACTGATAAATTATTGCTATTCTGAAATGCCTATGAGCTGATCATGAAATTACAATTTGTTTGGCATGTTCCTTCACTTCGTTGTATATACAAGGTGTTGATTAATTGAGTGCCGATAATACAAGGTGTGAATCCTCGGATGATTTTGAGACGAAAAGTTTATATCAACATGATATATCCTAATCCTCTTAGTTTTTGAGCTAAAGAGTGTTAAAATAAGAGGCGAACAGTTTTTTTTAATCAAAACATTCAATACTTATCAGGCCCACGTGATCATCAATGCCATGGTAAGAGTAAAACATTGATTTTCGTCCCAAAACAAAATGTGTTTTCACTCATAGTGAGTGCCTACTAAATTAAAAAAAAAATGTAGGTTTTTATTTTTTTTACTCACAAACGATATTATGGTATGAAAATAAGTCCACGAACCGAATTTGCCCCAAAATAAATGAGAGCTTCAAAAATGATTTCGATCTTCAGGAAAATTAGTGGCGTATAATTTTTTTCTCAAAAAATTGTCACATCAGACCGTGTACGGAAGTCACTGGTGAAAATTTTGAAAAATCTTTCACGTTAAAAAATGCTCCTAAATGATGATAAGGTGTATACAGAATTTCTTGAGAATATCTAATAGTGATAAAAAGTTATGATATAAAACTTATCAAAAAACTCAGTTATTTAATACTTGAAATTATCCCTACATTATTAGATCCTTGTTGAATACACCAGTCTCTAGAGTGGAAGGCGATGAATTATAGAAAATGGCGAAGTCTCCAGGTTTCCATATCAAATTGTTTTATTTAAAAAATCTGACAGGCTAACCCCTTCATACAAAATGAAAAATATGATTACTGTGTGCTTGATGTGATCTTAATTTTGCGTCTATACAGGGTGTTATCCAGATAATATCATATATTGAGCACAGCAATATGTGTTAGTCTAACAAAACGCTTAAAAATATTCGATTTTTCTCAATTCTCCTCAAGAAGATATTTCATATCAAAACTTGAATGAAAAATGATAAAAAATGGAGCACAACACTTGAAATTCTATAATGACACTGCCATCCACATGGAAATTTGATGACAATGACAACTTGAATTTAATATTTGAATTATAAGTATATCATTGAGTATTCAGATCAGGATCTTACTGAATTACCTCCTTTCAATGAACAATCAAATGTTCAGTATTGGGATGTGAAAATAAAGGGAAGACATCTGATCCTCAAGTTTTTACTCCACTTTTAGCCATTCTAGTGTCTGAGTCTAGTATTTCTGGTGAGGCTTTTGAGCTTGTGTGTGATAAAATGTTTGCATAATCTATTCTAAGTCGGTTATTTGAAGGTTTCCTCCGAATAATTGTGGTGGGGACTAGCGCAGTTACTTTTCAGTATAGTAAGTAGTAATTCTGGTATTTCTTTTTTATTATCTTAATGTTTACTGATTTCTGACCGTTTTCAACGTACTCTTATATACCATGCTCAACGATGACTATATTAATTCCATTTTTATATTTTCTCACATCGTCTCAGATTTCCGAGTTTTCTTGTGATGTTTTCTTCTGAGTATTAGTGACAAATTCTAATTCCGGACTTTTTCAACCTGATACATCTCGGATCTGACAATCATTCACTCTAGCCACAATTCAACTTTTATTTGCTATCTAACCAATTTGAAGATCTGTGGCAACGTCGCTTCGTTTTCCCCGATTCTCCTAGTTTCACATGCCTTCCATGAGCTCTCCATGAGTAAAATTTTGGGGAGAAAAGAAGGTTCTTGCCCCAAATCTTACTTTTTTCAACGGTGTCATTCGATAGTACACCTGAAGCGTTTTTAGGGATTCGCTAATTTCACCTGTGTAAACATGGTTTTTAATGTGTACATCACAAGTTGTAACTATTTTTCAAACTTGACCGCTCATTATAGTTATTTATGTATCAAGGTCGTAAAATAGGCTTTTATGGACCGTAGTGTGTATAATAAGATCCCGAGCGATAGCCAGTATAGACTTTTATATTTGCTATCAATTAATGTCATCACAGATAACTTCATATCATATCATTTTGTATCACATCAGGAATATCATGAGAACACAACTGGAATATAAATTTTCTGAATGATACAGGAATGCTCGTTACGAGTTACCTATACCCCGGGCGGTAAAGTGTCACTTCAGGTCCGCAAAACCGGGCCGTAAAGTGTTGCTTTACGCCCGGTCGTGCATAAAAATGAAGAATACGCAGTCGACATTTTTTCTCAAATTCTATGGAACAATTATAATGTATCGCTTTAATTATTGATGTGGTCGCACCTTGCCTAGTTATATTATGGTTATGTGTGTGTGTATGTACGGCTGGAACGAAACGCGCTTGGTCCGTATTCATCACGTGACCTCAATAATAACATTAAAGCCTCATGAATATACGTATTTGTCCTGTCGACTCGAGTAGAGCTGTTATGGGCAGGACGGGTTCAGTTCGGCCCGAGTCCGTCTCAGGACGAAAATGCTGCGGTGAAAAAAGTCGCGACGCGCGGTCATTGGTCAAACGGCAGGCTGGACTCATGAAACCGTCATGAAACCGTCGAAACTAATTCCGATTCGATTTGATGATGTTTGTTGTGTGGTCCATCCGTTTTTTTTCCTGCGTGGGGGCACAGTCATTCGCACTGGCAATGAGCAACTCTCCAACATAGGGATCCCGATATATACCGGGTGACATGTTATAAATTATCATCCCCAGCAGGAAATCACGCCTACCATCATTGATTGATGTTTAGTCAAGAACTGTCAACCTCGCAACATTTGTTTTGGATACTGTTTGTAGGTTAATCGAGGAGGTGGTAGGTACATTCATTATTCCAGATTTTTTGGGATTTTCTCTCCTCGTCTCTATAAAATAAAAATATGAATACTATTTCAATATACGTGTAGTGAAGACAAATTAGATGATTTGCCCCAAAATGTCACAGAGTTTAAAGAATTTTCCTATCAGAGAGCCTAAAAGAAAAATTCACTAGCTTGTTAGTGACAATTTGTATTGAAAAATGTTTGGAGAAGAGAAATGAAGGTATATAGGGAAAATATCAAATTTTTACTTATCTTTGGACGTTTCGGGAACGAATCTGCTCCCGTTCTTAATATAAAAAATGGATTTTTTGTATGGCAAATTCGTATTTGTCTTGAAACTTTTCAGTTCTCAGTGACAATTGGTGACGTTGGTAATCTAATGATTTACAGGATGTTTTCATTAATTGATCTGAATTTACCATTTTCAGATTTCAGTAGTGAATACCATGTTTTATCTATATCAACTGAACACGGAGTAATGCTATTGTCTCCGTTCAGAAGATTGCAAGCAGATTCCTCGATTTTTCTCTTCTGGTTGTTATCTTCTTTTCCAATGATTTTAATATTATTCCACTCTGCCATATGTTGTCCATCTTCAGTAAGGATATGTTCAGCTATTTTCGATTTGTCGAAATTGTCTTTTCTTTATATTGTATTAATGTTCCATCGTCCTTACTGAAAAAGGTCTTTTGGTTTCACCTGTTTAAAACTTATACAATGAGATCAATTCTAACTCAAAGAGAACCGAAAAATGAAGGACAATCGCAAAAATATTGTATTTACAGTATACCTTGTGTTTGTGGAAAGTTTTATACAAGGGAAACCACCTAAGACTTTGAACTGTTCAATTCCATTTTCCTCGAATTCGGATGAAAATATAGTGTGCAAATTTTCAAAACAATTCAAGAGACCAAAATGTTGCATTTTTAGTTGGTCAATAGGTTATGAAGTTACAGAATTAAAAAAAATCAGTGACAATTGGCAATATTATAGCCCCTCATGACAAGAAATATCATTGCCAAATTTCAAGAAAATCGGTGGAAGGACATACGAGATACTCATAAAAACCGATCTTTTCTTGAAGTTTCAACACACTGTATTTCACGTAGATATAAAATGAATTTCTAATTTTATCATGTAGAATCACCCCCTTTATTTTTTAGGCATAATTTCCGGACACCCTGTATACCAGTGATGTGGTATTATGTATCATGACATCATAAAATTTTTGAGGAAAAACACATTTAATGTATTGCCTGGCTTTTAGTGAAAAGACGGATTTCTCTACAAGACTACAACATTAATAATATATTATGTACAAAGACTACAAAGTCATCGGTTTTGAACTCTCAACCACAGCTGGTCACGAAGTTTCTGATATTTGGAAGTTTCGGATTAGCCGAGCAGAAAACTCCTATGTGGCATGCGAACCGCAACTCGACTCCAAACCGACTGTTCCGAACAAATTCGGAAGTTGGAAGTTGTTGTTCTATATGCGACAACCGAGGAGAGTAATGTACTGGATCAGCCTTCAGCCTTCGCAACACATGGTTTGTGGATAGCGAAATGCGAAATACTCGCTCATAGCCCCAATTATCAATTTGATATTTGCCAAGAAATGCAGATGCGATCTTTCGAACGAAATCTGTTCCGCTAATCGTTTAATGGACTGAATGAAAGATTAGAATGATTACTCAATCACCATTCAATTCCCAATTTTTAAAGATTTTTTCAGTCGATTTCAAGGTGCTAAAATCATCAATAACGGTTAACGCCACGGCAATTTTCAAACGGCTAGAAATTCACAGCAAATAGAAACTGAAATCACGATTTCGTACAGACAATATAGCACAGTTGCATGATTATACGATTGGGCACTTTAGAAATATTATTTATTCAATAATTCATCATATTTATGAATTTTCCCCATTATGTATCGGTAATATTAGCTATAAAAAATCCATTGTCTAGAAATTTGTCCTCTTATTGCTTATAATATATTAGTGCAAGCAATAATTATATTGCAAAGAGAGAGAAACTCAAAGTCATTACCATAATAGTTCATAAAATGAACAAAAATGGAAGATGATAACGAGAGAAACACAACACTTTCCTGGCCATATGCCACGCAGAACATTAGATTACGTCCTCCGGAAATCTATGCAATAATTCGTATAGACGAATAAAGTCGCTAGTGTTTCCTTCCTACCCATCCGCACTATGCCATTACCTACGATACTAACAAGGCCTGAAGGCTCGTAGTGAAGAGCTCGTGACGTCAGCTAACTGAGGCCATACATCCTTCGCGTGTCGACTCACGACTGTCGTCAGTTTGTTTAGGTATGTTCTCGGGTATATTTGAGAAGCGGTCGCGTGCCCGAATTCTTTTGCTGTTTATTCATCAAAATAATTGGCGGAAAAATTAGTGTTTTGTGAGGCCTGCAGGCCTTGTTCTATCGGGGGTAACGGTTTAAAATCTTTATTTAAGTAATTTTATTTTCCACCAATAATGGTTGGGATATTCAGACTCTTTAACAATACTTGAAAACTAACATAAGCGTTGTTTTCTTCTTACAGATTTTCTTCTTTTAATAAATTTGCTGTTGATGAAGGATTAATCATTCGAAATATGTTGGTATAAAGATAATTCACTTAACAATATCAATCATCCATTTCAGAGAATCAGGAATGAATTTATTCTAGATTCTGTACAATGATGTGATGTTTTTCAGTGATTTTGGTCCTCCTAGCTCCTCACCGTCGTTTCTTTATTTTGTTTCGATTCTTCACTCAACGATACGCTGTTGATTTTTTTATCTCAAATGTATCCGCCAGTCTCCTCCAATCACAATTATTATTAAACACCTCAAAAATTTGATTTTTAATTTTGTCTGCATCTTTTTTTATGTAAGGTATATCAATTCGAATATTAGGTACGATCAATTATGATTGCTAATAATTAATTCCGATTTCAACACAATATTGACAATTTGTTTCTCAATTGTTTGGTCCTAAATTTAATGAATTCATTCTTATTTTGACTGTATTCATAAACATGAATTTGTCAATTGTTAATTTCAAACTGTTTATATTCCGAATTTGAATATGATTATTTCCGATTTGATCGTGTTTATTCGGATTCTGAATCTGTTCACCAATTTGAATGTATTTAATTTGAAATTGATAATCTCAATTTCAACTCGAAAAGGTATTGAAAAGGAATATTCTCAGATAAATTATGGACATACAAAAATGGATATATATATTTATATGAAGCAATACATTGAGAATTCGCATTCTCTATGTGATGATCTACTCTTTTTCAGTTTATTCAATAGAAAACAACTACTTTCCTGGCTATATGCCACGACGAAAATTGAATTATATCTATTGAACACACACGATAAGAATTTTAAAATAAAATATAAAAACTTCTGAAATTTGCATTCTCCTTCAGACAAAAATATGTCACATCATTCTGAATATTAAACAGAAAACAACTACTTTCCTGGCTATTTGCCACGTCGAACATTGAATCATATCTGATGAACATTCAAATGGTATGTATAGAATCAGCTCCATTGCGGCAGTGGGACATGTTCTCATTGCACCAGTCATGCATACACAAACAATAGGTGTTGCAAATTTTATTTATAATTCCTTTTTAATTGGGTACTTCCAGTTTGGACATTATTTCAGATATATATACCTACCTACTCGGTTTGAAGATGAAGATTGATAAATTTTGTTTTCATCTGTTCAACAATAAATTATATTTTTCGTAGAATAAGTGCTCCGTTCATCATTTGTGTATTCGATTAGTGGATATAAGTCGTTTGTCGAAGTATCGAAGTGATAGAAATCGATTTCAGCTTGGAATAATTTCCTGAAAATTTCGCGTTCAACTTTGCGGTGTTTCAGGAAATCATTTCAGAATTAAATCTACTATGATATAATTTGTTTTGACAGAATTTATTGATATTTTGTTCGTGTGAGTTTCTGGTTTCTGTATCTTCGAAACTTCGAAATAGAACTCTTGAGTAGCGTATAGTTTTTCCATAGTCATTCACTGATAAATTTTGAATGTTCCATCCACCATTTGACGTTGTATAAGATAACACTGATTATGACTAATTAAGCAAAAATTCGTCAGCAGAAGTGATATAGAGGGAAACAATGCCATTTTTGACTACACAGATTTTTCTCTTTCTCGGAATAATATGATTTAGGCAAAACTACCAATCCTACTGAAGCCAAAATTACAACAAAAACTTTATAGTCCCCTCCAAACTTGTATCTTTTAATATTCTATAAAAATGGACAATATAATATTTAATGAAATGAACTCAAACATTAGAGCCATAGAAATATTGTATTTTGCATATATTTCCGACAGAACTAAACAAAATAAGATATAAATCAAAGTGAAACAATAAATTGAATAAATTAGACTATTCTATGCGAATGCAGAAATTCCTCAATGCTTATAGGGTTCAATGGCAAATATTCAATACAATACGTTTCTATTGAATATGTCACAGTTTCAAATTGTCCAAATAAAGAATGCGCATTTCTATGTATGGAGCTGTGAGAAATATCTACTTGGAATGGCTGAAAATGAAGAACTATCAATGCACTAATCCTTTCGAACGCAACGCATAAAGTACAGAGTGCCCCTTGATTTTGGAAAAATCATATCTTCATTCATTATTCCAGATTTTTTGGTATTTCTCTCCTCGTCTCTATAAAATAAAAATATGAATACTGATGAAAATAATGATTTGCCCCAAAATGTCACTGCGTTTGAAGAATTTTCCTATCAGAGAGCCTAAAAGAAAAATTCACTAGCTTGTCAGTGATAATTTGTATTGAAAAATTTTTGAAGGAGAGAAATACAGGTATATAGAAAATATATCAAATTTCCACTTAGCTTTGGACGTTTCGGGAACGAATCTGTTCCTGTTTTCAACATAAAAAATGGTTGTTTGGATAGCAAATTCGTATTTGTCTTGAAACTTTTCAGTTCTCAGTGACAATTGGTGACGTTGGCAATCAAATGAGTTACAGGATGTTTTCATTTACTAATCTTGAATTTACCATTTCCATTTTTAGATTTCAGTAGTTCTATCTATATCAACTGAACGGAAAGCAATGCTATTGTCTCCGTTCAGAAGAATGCAAGAGATTGCTTGATTTTTCTCTTCTGGTTGTTATCTTCTTTTCTAATGATTTTAATATTATTCCACTGCAATATCATGTTGTCCATCTTCAACATCACCCATTGTTACTGAGAACTGAAAAGTGTCAGGACAAATACGAATTTGCCATAAAAAAATCCATTCCATCCATTCAATCAACGGGAGCAGATTCGTTCCCGAAACGTCCAAAGATGAATGAAAACTTGATATTTTCCCTATATACCTTTATTTCTCTTCTCCAAACCTTTTTCAATACAAATTGTCACTGACAAGCTAGTGAATGTTTCTTTTATAGGCTCTCTGATAGGAAAATTCTTTGAACGCAGTGACATTTTGGGGCAAATCATCTGATTTGTCCTAACTACACGTGTGTTGAAATAGTATTCATATTTTTATTTTATAGAGACAGACAGTACATATCTTCATGTTCTGAGTTCTTGGTGCTATAGCTATACAGGGTATATTAGAAAGCTATTCCAGACCCTCATATTGACAGAAACATTCTTTCATAGTTTGGCACTGATGGAATCAAATTCCGGAACGCTATTTTGGTAAACTCTATAAATTCTCAATAGCGTTATTAGGATTTCCAACCCAATCAGTGCGACATATTATTTGACAAATGGGGAGAACATTTCTCCTGCTGGCATCGATTTAAAAAGTGAGACATTTTTTCCTATATATTGTTAAATGTCATCGCAACTTCACCAATCAGTCAAAAGTTTTCTTCGAAATTAAAACTCATCTCATTTTCAGATAGTTTTTGATTGTTTTGTTCCTTGTATGGTTTTAAAGTGGAAAGATGCAATGAAATGATAACAAGGGCTGAAAAGTGAGTGAGACGTGAGTGATACATTTACCATGCCTCGTGCCTATTGCCTCTTATCAGCAGGCTTGGTCAAAATTAAAACTGTCTTCTGCTCCAAGGTTCAGATCCCAATGGACTGCTTCTTAATATAACTCATTTTATACATATACTAGATCAACATAATATATAGGTTCGTGTCCATTGTCGTCAGTGAGAATGACCTTTGCCTATTTTTTTGTGCTCCCGACCCGCCTCAATTCGGCACAATAGATCGATGACGTCATAATTGTGGCGGCGACCCAGCGATGCTCTTTTGTTGTCGCCTATGGCGGCGCTAATTTCGATGGTTCTCTCTTTCACTCACTCTCTTCTATGGAAGGTTAACGCCATATACGAGGGTTTTTCACTTTTCGGTAGCGAATGGGGGCTTTTACAAACAGATGAATCTTATCATTATAGAAGTTCATAAATTGTGAAATATATTAACAGTGATTCTGTCGATTTTTAGGTGCTGAAATCATCAATAATACCACGGTGATATTCAAACGGCTAGTGATTTACCGGTAGTAAAAACTGACGCAACGATTTTGTAAGTAGGCGCAGACCATAGCACTGGGGGAGACCACTGATTTTTTAAAACGACATTATCGTGTACTCTATACTAAAATACTACCAGCGAATTAATTTTGAATTTTGTCATTCATGCTAAGACGATGAAAACAATAAATTAGAATGTCCATTTCAAAGCACACAATTCCTGCGCCATTCGAAATTTTGTCAATTCATTGGCGTGACTGGTGCGACGTCTTAGTCCCAACACGCCTATTGTCCTTGAACTGACCAATCACACTGCAACACTGCAGAATGACGAGGTATCAGAGAGAGATAGCTACAGGTTGGGACTAATACGTCACGGCTCCACCATCATATTTGGCTGTTTGAAATATCGAATGAAATTATGCTGATTTCAAAACGATATAGATTCGATTCCCTTCAACTTCAACTCATAATATTGATTGTGCATCAAACGTAACTCATGATTCGTCGATTAAAAGAGGTTTGCACGGATTCCTTTTCTCAGTGGTCTTCCCCAAAGATTGTGTGATTCAACTAAGAGGAGATATTATTCATGAAGTTTATATTTTTAGAGATGTTCTTTGAATATGAATTTGAATAAACACCTTTTAGTTAATAATGCATAATTAATAAGAACTTTCTCAATAAGATATACTCTTTGGACAATAAAGCATAATTATTATCAATCAATCAAA